>JBBPCX010067365.1:5000-13352 GCA_037974365.1 Hydrocynus forskahlii | reverse complement strand
TGGGACTGTCCTCATTCCCTGAAGAAACACACTGACTGCTCCCACAGGCAGGACGCTGGAGTCACCTGTGCAGGTCAAATGAGTCTGTTGGATTTTCTGTTCAAATGTTAATAATATGTAGGGCTGCACTGAAAAATCCATTGATGAACATTTTAGTTATATTATCTAATAATTTAATATTAATATATTCAGTGTGTAAATATGAATGTTAACACCACACTTAATTTTCAGTAGTATATGGTTTGTATTGTGAACTTTAGAAGTTGTTTATTCTTAGATTTTTTAGTTTTGTTTCTGCATTTACAGATATGTCTGGGTCTTTTACTCCTACATCCTTAAGAATGACTACCACCTCCACCACGGGTATTTTTCTTTGCCTCTGTGCCTCATGTTTTGTCACATTTTTCTGTGTGATCAACAGTGTTTGTAAATGGATTGTTCAGTGTTCTACAGTGTTTATCCTTTTATTTCAGTTCATCGGCCATTGGGGAAAACGACCACTCCTGTTCCATTTGTCTATCCGGTGTCTCTCATGATGCTGGGGATGGTGCTCTTCCTGTCCTTAATATTTCTAGTTGTGCTGGTTTACAAGAACAGAGTGCTCAGGGGAGGTAGGGAGATTCAGATATCATCTACAGTCCACTTTCTGTACATTCTCTAAATATTATTAGCCCTTCAGTCTGTGATCAGTTTTCTCTTCTTCCTCACCGACTCCATGTGTCTCTCTGTCCCTTTCACAGTGCTCTCTAAGAGGACACGAATGACCATGTCTGAGGCAGTCTACGAGGAGATTGACCGCAGATACATCACTAAAAAAACAAACATCATATCTCAAAGGGGTGAGTGATATGTGGTGTGTTCTAAATAAGGCTTCATGCATTATCATTTTCTCAATTGCTAAGATGCATTCTGCAATATGGAAACTCTTCATATAGTTTATAGGGGTTAAACTGTGAAACATTGCTTTCATACAAAATGCATTTAATTACTTCACAATTCTTGGATTCTTGGATTCTCTCTTAAAATCTACCTCCATCAAAATGTTATATTTTTAGATACCATTTTGTACATGCATCCATACTATCTGTAAAACAATAAAAAAAAGAAGAAAAAATGAATTAGCGGTGTTTTTTACATTTGCTACCAAGACATTTTTAAAATGTTGTAAACATGAAATCATACAATAAAATATAAAATAAATAAAATTAAAATGGGAGCAAATACAGCACATTTCCATCTCAGTTGATTACCTAACCAGGCGTGTTCCTCCTTGCTGATCTCCTCATCATCCTTATATAAGAGATATCGATATATTGCTAGAAAGGACATCATGAGAACATGAACCAAATCCAGGTGACAGAATAAATTTGAATTACTACCACTGTAGTACTGATAGATTTAGACCAACTCGAAATGTGTGTGTGTGTTTTGAATATGCGAGAGAGAGAGAGAGATAAAGGGCTAATATTTTCTACTGGGAAACACGAAACTGAATTAGTAAGCAATTGACTAATTCACATTCTGACTGACTACAACTCTACCACATGACACAGTGAGATATGAAGTCTGAGTGACAGAGTGAGTGACTGGATAATGAGTGACAGAGTGAGTGACTGGATAATGAGTGACAGAGTGAGTGTCTCGGTGATGAGTGAGTGACCGAGTGTCTGGATAATGAGTGAGTGACAGACTGAATGACTAGGTGATGGGTGAGTGACAGAATGAGTGACAGAATGTGTGACCAAATTACTCTGTGACCGAACAAGTGACAAGTGAGTGAAATATCCATGTAAGTGTAAGTAACTGAGTGATAAAGGGCTTGAGTGACTGACCGAAAGACTTTAGTCTGTCAGTTAAGAAGTGAGAGAGTCAGTCTGTGAGTCACTGAGTTTGTGAATTAGTCAGTATGTGAGTGAGTGAGTGATTATTCTTTGTGATGAATGTGGCTCTGCATTCTGAATGTGTTTCATGACTGTTCTGCTCTCCTCTAACAGGAAGTGTCCTCTCTGAGTCTCAGAATTCAGGATATGTGAATGTGGACGAGGAGCTTCTCTCAGGTAGGAGGACCAGAGCATGTCTTCAACTCCACTGATAAATATTGCAGTCTCTGAATATGCTACCGTTCCTAGAACTTGAAAGCACTTGCATTTAGCTGAAAGATTTACATCTTTAGTCTTGTTTGTAATCTAGGTGTCATCCTTGACTGGACTCAATTATTGATTCCTACATTAACTCTGTATTTAAAACTACTTATGTTCAGCATAGCTTAAACAAGACCATGCATCTCCCAATTACCTACAGAAACCCTAATTTTCTCCTTTCTCTCTAGCTGTTCAGATTACTGCAGCTCTCTTCTTGCGGGCATTAGCTCTTCTTCCCTTCAAATGCTTCAGATCTTCCAGAACTCTGCTGCTCATCTTCTCACCTAAACCCAGTCCTGCCACCACATTACACCCTTCCTCCAAAACCTTCACTGACTTCCTGTAAAGTACTGCTTTCTGTTTGAAGTACTTCTGCTCACACACAGGCTCTCCCTTATCTGTCATGCCCTCTTCTTATCTTTAAACCTACTCACACTCTCAAATCTTCCTCGTTTGGTCTTCATCTCTGGAACCCTGTTTTATTTTGAATTTGTAATGATGTAATGTCCTCTATAATGCTGTATATTTAAAATTATTTTAGACAGTGAGATTAGTTTGATTTTTTTTTTTTTTACTTCATCTCTAGATTAGAAGTGTCTGGCAGAAAAGGTCATCACATCACTGAGACTGTTGATCGCAAAAGATTGAGTTTTAAGGTTCTGAAGTTTTTGTGTAAAAGTCTCTGAATTCGTTTTTTTTTTTTTCTTTTTTCCAGTAAGGTCTCTAACTGGAGTAAAGACAGAATATTATGATAATGTCACCACCATCAGTGGTCTTATAAGTGGGTAATTTTATCTTCATATTAAACCACAATATAAAAGTGTGATCAAACTGTTTATAAAGAAAGTCTGCTTTTATTTGATTTAGGTGAATCAGCAAAGGAGGACCCATCAGAGAACTATGATGATGTCATCACTGCTGGAGAGATCCCTGGCAGTGTGGCGGGTGTGTTTCAGATTTTGAGATTTAGTTTAAGAAGAAGGAGAAGTTATTTAGAAATTATATTTTAGACTTTTGTTCATTCAAGAATTTCTACTACAATAAATGCTTATAAAATAATCTCACATTAAGTTCATTTGTAAAAATAAATAAGTGATTGATGACAAAACTCAGTTGATGGGTCATAGTTCTAACATTAAGAACACAGACATATAAAGAAATGGCACATACTTGGGCTTTCAACTGCAGATATTCAACATGTGACTTTATATCCTTTAACCATCTCTGTGTTTTGGTGTAGAGGATGAAGCAGAGCGTTATGATGATATCATCACTGCTGAACAGAACTCAAATGATGTAACAGGTATGACTAGTAATGTAACAGTACTGTAACCTCGAAAATTAACACAGAAACTGAAGGTACTGATGGTGATTTATTTACTTTTATGTCTATATTTTGACATAAGACATGGCAGATGACTATAATGGTGCATTTACCACTAGAGCAAATTCCAACATGACAACCAGTTTCTTAATGAAGACAAATAATTTAATACTAAAGCTTCACATTAAAAGGGTCAGATTTGTTTCTGATTGTTATTATGTATCTTTCTGTGTTGGTGTAGTGGGTTCGCCGGAGAACTATGATGATGCAATTGCTGAAGGACAGGATGTAGGAGGGGCAAAAGGTGAGTGGCATCTTTAGGTGTGTGCAGTCTGTCTGTAACACTGTGAATTATTAATGCACCACTGACATGCAGATGGGATCTGAAATAATCAATTCTCTCGACATCAGTCTGTACTGTAAATATGACAGGCCTTGTACCAAAGACCATGCAGGTACTTAAATTCAGCATTCAGCAATTTTACAACTTTATAGATTATTCACTAAGCAGATTCTCTGTTCAGTAAAAAAATAAAAAAAAATTTTCACTGCGATCATTGTAGCATCAACACACTGATAACAAAATATTTTTTCTGCATGTTTGTGAATATTTGTTCCTTTGAAAGACAACTGTTGTTTAAATTAATTAAATGCTAAATTAAATTCATATTTTGTTGATTAATGCAATGCCATAGCAGCTTAGCTTAACTGTTCACAAAACTGATGCCACTCATTCTTCCCACTCAGCTGTAGTGTAACATTCAAGTTTGATTTTAAATGGGCATTTATAATATGGCCAAGTATTTTAAAGAGGTGTAAGAACCCAATCTTGACTTTCGGACATTATTGGAATACAGTGTACTGTACAAAAGTTTATTTATTTATTTATTTATATGCCCATTTTACAGACTATGATAACATGGAGGAGGAACCTCCAGCTGGGATGAGTCATGTCACTGAGAGACCACACCCAGTGTCTTTCTTCAGGAAATTACATTCAAACCTCTTCAGACACAACAAATGATTTCATTATAACCAAATATTGTGTTACACTGTAAAAAATGGTGTTTTCTCTGATGTTCTCTCTCTTGTTTTATTTTCAAGCCTGTAATGATTTTTTATTTTTGCATGCTTTGTGTAACTTAGTCAAATGTTAAACTTTGTTAAACATTGAACTTTTTTGTTTATCTTGGTAAACAAAAAAGTTTTTTTCTTTCAACTGTAATTCTTTTTTAAATCATTTTGTAAGTCATTTAACCATTATATAATTGTTGTTGACAGAAAAGTCCTACAATATTAGAAAGTAAGTTTGACCAAATATATTGTTCATATATATAAAAAAAACTCTGAAAACGTTTTAATGTTATACTGTGATCACAGTTCTGCACTTTTGGAATGTTTGCCAAAATGTTTTGCACCATGGATAGTGTCAGAGAACGGGAATTGCACCATCAGTATTAGAACATAAAAGAGAACCTCAGCTAGTGTGTTGAGAAAGTTACCATCATACAGGAGAGGAAACACTCTAGTGTGATACAGGGCACTCTTCCAAGACAGAGATTAAGTACAGTATCACACACTATCATCCACAAACACACGCATCAGTGATATTGTTAACATTATGCTATAGAAGGAAATTTCTGAAAAACAGCTCTGTAAAAACTCAATATAAATATCAAATATAAAATATCAACTTTTTTAAAAATCTGAAATGATTGTAAACTGCACAGATGAACAGAGCAGATCACAATGGACCGGAGGACCTTGGAATCAAGATCTGAACACAGAAAGTCACTCTTGTTGTTTTTAATTCATATATTTTCAGTTACAGTACAAGTAACTGTGGGATAGCTGGTTAGGGCCTTTGCCCTGCAATCAGAAAGTCATGGGTTTGAATCCCAAGACAGCTAGTGACACCTCTGAGGTATCCTTGAGCAAGGTTCCATCCCCACGCACTGGTCCCCAGGCGTTGTGTTCCCGCTGCTGCTGATTTTGTTTATGCTTTTATAATGAGGAACATGACAAAGAGTTCAAGGTGTTTTCCTGTGAAGAGCAGGATCAGAACAAACTTCCCCTCGATTAGTGAAACCACGATGAACTAATGCTAACTCTGTAATGGCACATATTTGAGATGTCTTGGATACGGACGGGATTCCGCGCTGGTGAACTTGTGAACTTGAAGCGCTTTCTGAGCTCTGACCAGCGAACCCCCTCAACCCACACACTCAACTGAGTCAGCACTGAGGAGCAACAGGAGGAAACATCTGAGCCGTGTTCGAGAAGTGCAATCTTTTCACAGATCCGAAGATTTTTTGGGGGGCGGGGGGCGATGGCGGTGTTAACAAGCTTCGGCAGACAACGTTTTGTAAGGCTGTCTTTTTCCTTGGTTTTAATTACGATTTAATTATTCTTCCTAAAAATGAAAGTAAACATTATGGTTTTGGCAGTTCGTTTCAATATTGATGGCAGCGGAGTAGCCTACGGGCTACAAGCTTTTTTCCGACGCTTGTTTAAGATGCCACACTTCATAGTGAGGAGAAAATAATTCCCTAGCATTTAGTGTCGCATCAGTCTCAAAGGTTTTAATGTCCCAAAACAAAGACGAGGCATGGACGTACAGATCAGAAAAAAATACTGATCACGGAGGAAATTGCTTTATTAAGGCAGAACTGCCCTCGAGCTGTCCCGTGCGGGGATCGAACCCAGCGCTGGACAGGTAATATTGGGCCTTTTAATGACACTCTCCTCCCTCTCACTGACACTCTCCTCTCTTTTAATGACACTCTTCTCTCTCATTGGAGCCCGGTCTCACGAGCCTTCGTGCAGTATTCACGGAATACAATTTAATCAAAATACGCACTGTGATCACGATTTAGGGTTTTTTTCGTGCTAAGAAAACGCTTCACTTTTTCGTGCTGGGACAACGCTTGACTGAGGGAGAGTAGGAGAGAAATAAAGAGTTGATTCCTTATCTTTTTTGTTTGCAAAGTGGTTAAACAGGTTGAAATGTCGCGGGACGGGGAAAGTCCCAAACCCTAACCCTAAACCTAACCCTAACCTTAGCAACAACCTTAACCCTAAACCTAATTGTGATCGCAGCACGTATTTTGATTAAATTGTATTTCGTGATGGCTGCACGAAAAATCGTGAGATCGGGTTGCTCACTGACACTCTCCTCTCTCTCTCACTGACACTCTCCTCTTCTGGGTTTGCTACCTCAACCTGGTTCAACAAAACATGTTATCAACATAACTTTGCTAGTTTATATACCACTACTAACTGTCTTGTATGGCACGAATTTACCAAGAATGGTTATTGGGTTACTCATAACTTAGCCTAAGTGTTCTGAAAGCAGTCGAACTTATGTAGGTTCACTGCCACCACCACCATTGTCACCAGCTGATTTTTGGCACAAATGGCAGCTTCTCTGAACCCCCTTTATGTTTTCTCTCCATCTCATCCACTGACACTGCACACTGGAAAGAACCAATGGGCCGCAGATGTGTGTTTCATGGACCGGTGGTCAGGAAATAAACTCTTGTGCTGCCCTTTTTGACGAATGCTTTATACAGGCACAGGGACTAGCCTTATGAGCTGGTTAGACCAATGAATAAATATATAAATGAATAAATGAATGAATTAATGAATAAAGGGTAAATGGTGTCGGCCCGAATAGTACATCGCCCCCCGCCCACACACACACACACCAAGTGTAAACAGGGGCTGAAGTGGGAGCTCCTGAAAGAAGACACCAGTGCTGCACCTCAACCTCAGCAATGATTGATCAGTGTTGTTGTTTTTTTGGGTTCAAACAGGAAATGCATCAACATTCTGGACTTATGGATCAAATGAACAACATGTTAGTATTTTCTTTTAATCTCTTTTTTTATTATTGAACAATTGAAAATAAATCAACAAGACAATGGTCATTTGCATTTTGCTTCTTTCAGTAGCAAAAGAAGTGCAATTAATTTACCTTGTTAAATAATAATAATATGAATAAAAGGCAATCATAGACTAATTCAATGTTCAATTCAAAATTCAATTTTTAATTAATGATTAATTAGTGATTTAATTTGAAAATATTTCACACCTGTGATGAATTAAAGTAGTGATTGGAAAAAGCAGTTTTGGTTTGATCACCACTTTGAATGTGATTAATGTTTATGGCAGTATGTTCTCGCTTTATTTAATTTTTCCGAGAGAGAACAGGATCTGAAATAAGGTCCATCAGCGCCCTCGGCTGGTCAGTTCAGTGAATAAAATGCTTCACACCATTAAACCCACACGTCTATGTTTAAACTAAGGGTGTCGATTTAACGCATTAATTCTGATCGATTAATCACAGAAAAAATAACACGTAAAGAAAAATGAACGCTGGTCAACTGCACCTCGTAACCCAGGCCGGTGTTCTGTCGAAACATGCTAACCATCAAGATGTGCTACCGGACCCTTCTGCGCATGTGCAGTTCCACAGTCTTGGGATTCAGCAGACAGAATTATTCTATGTTTATGGGATTTAGAGCCATGCTCATAAACCTGTGCATTAGGGAAGCTGGTTTATCTGTGCTATCATGTGTTGGACCCTGGTTTATCTGTGCTGTCTAGCGTTGGACACTGTTTTACAGTGATTAATATCTTAAAAGCTCTTTTAATGGATACTTTCAGCTTAAACATGTACTTGTTTGCTCCTACTTGCTGTATTCAGTGCACAGTTCAGGGGAATATTAGTACACGTCGCTGCTCTGGGGTATGTTTGTTTGCAGTCATTACATTTCCTCTAGGATCAATAAAGTTTCCTGATTCTAAAATGCCTTTTTTCTGCAGTTTGCTGAATGCTGCTTGAAGCTAGGAAACATCAGCACTGTCCAGACATCACCACAAGCT
>JBBPCX010067364.1:0-13357 GCA_037974365.1 Hydrocynus forskahlii | reverse complement strand
AAGTCTAGCTTTACAGGTTGAAGAACAGATGTGGACTACTTGAGCACTGACGTACGTCGCTCTGGATAAGAGCGTCCGCTAAATGCCGTAAATGTAAATCACCCCTCCTGTTGACTCTGGACTGGTAGGGAGTTTCTTAACCAGAGAAAAGCTTTGGCTCCCAGGGGAATTTAGGAGTCAATATAAAATCCTCATTCTCACCTACAGAACCCGACATGGTCAGGCTCCTCAGTACATTGTGGACCTCCTGCAGCTTTACACTACCAGTCGAGTCCAGAGATCCACCCAGCAAGGGGTTCTTTCAGGCTGAAGACTCGTGGGGATCATACATTTCAATCTGTTGCTCCCAGACTTCCTCCAGCCCTGAGACTGGTGCAGTCGGTCCAGCAGTTTAAGGCCCAGCTTAAGACTCACCTTCCTAGACAAGCCTTTGGGTAGCTTTTATTAATACATCTAAAGGTTTTATATCATACATTCTCCAACTTTTATGTAATTTCATTGTTCACGGCTGTGTGACGTCTGTGAAAAGCGATTTCATAAGTAAACTTTACTTTTTGTATAGATCATGACATTATTTACTGGACACAAGTCTCTCAGGGTCCCCATTAAAACACACAAGCAGTTTGTGCTGGACTGTGTAGGAGAAACCCCGGGCCGGAGAGGTGAAAGGCTGGGGCTGAACTGTAAGTGAAATCGTTCCTTTAATCTTTAGCAGAATGTCTGGGAATGTGTTTGAAGATCACCAGGGCTGCACACACACACACACACACACACACACACACACACACACGGTCCAAACCATGTGTGCATGCGGAGATGTGGGCCTGTCCCTGTGTACTGTGCCAGGCCTGAGTGCTTCAAATAATTGCTCACAAAAACACCAAACAAAATTAAAAAACCAATGGAACAAACCTATGTAAACCTTTGACAGGTGGTGTAAACCTACATAAACGTTTACAAAGGCTTATTCGGAGTCAACCCTCACTCATTTAAAATGCCACGTATCCTACATTTTTTATTTTTCCCTTGAGGTCCATTCATAACATTTGTGTGAGTTTATGCGCACAACGCAACCACAGTTCACTTTTTTCCTGTCTGGCCGCTCTGGTTCGGGTTTGGTGGGTTTTGTGAGGAGATTATCTACTCTTGTCATGTGAAGGAGAGAACTGGGAGCACACTGCGGACTTCCCAGTGTGATGTCAGCAGCTTCTCCGGTGGCAGTGGAGAGCCCGTTCAGCAGACCTAACCACTCAAGCTGGAGCTTCAATCATCAGCGCAGGCTTAGTGTTTAACAGTGTGCTCCTGGGTGTGTGTCTCTCCTCCTCTGTCTGCAGGCGTGAAACGCAAGAGCCCCGCCGCATCGAGAGAACTCCACGGAGCGTGGAGCAGTGGGCAGTGTGTGAACAGCCGACTCTGCCGCAGAGTCACTCTCCTTAAGTCAAGAAGGACTGCGTCCGGCCAGAGCTTTGAGTTCGACTTGTGTTTTTCGCTCGTACCCTCCGGAGAGAAGGTCCTCCGGTGTTCTTGAGTACCAGTTCAAGTTCAAGTGTGTGTGTCTGCCAGCACAGCTTCTTGAAATCTGTAAACCTTTGCAATTAACACCCTGCTCTATTACCGTCTGGTTTCCTGCTAGTGCATCCTTTCCCCACACCCGACATGACACTTTTGGGTTAAAAAAATAAACTGGACTTGACTTGGCCTTTCAGGTGAAGGTCACTTTTGGGCCTAAATGTAGTTAAAAACTCTTGACCTAATCTTCATACCAACACTCTGATGAAGATGCAGCTAAATATACACAAAATATTAACAGCAAGGGGCTAATTAATAACAATTTCAGTCAAAAGTAGGACCAACATCAAACAGTGTATAGACTAGACTTGAGTCAAACACGGAATGAAAAATATAGGGCACTCACCTTTCATAGAGTTCAGGGACCAGCAGTGTTTAAGAGGGGATGACTGCAACAGGATTGTGGGTAATCAGGTCTGTGGGTGTTCTTCTGGACTGCTTTAAAACTGAAGGTGTGTGAGCCGCGGTATCTGGCTCAGGTGACCTGCGGGCCTCACCTGGCTCTCCCAGCATCGGCTGACTGAAACCTCAACTCCTGGCACCTCAGTAAAACTTATAATCACTTACTATACTGATCAAAGCCCCACACAGACTGAAGAAAATTTGGTCTAGAACTGACTGGTAACACTGATACCCCAGAACGTTTGGTCTAGAACTGACTGGTAACACTGATACTCCAGAACGTTTGGTCTAGAACTGACTGGTAACACTGACACTCCAGAACGTTTGGTATAGAACTGACTGGTAACACTGATACTTCAGAACGTTTGGTCTAGAACTGACTGGTAACACTGATACTCCAGAACGTTTGGTATAGAACTGACTGGTAACACTGATACACCAGAACGTTTGGTCTAGAACTGACTGGTAATACTGATCTATCAGAAAATTTGGTCTAGAACCGACTGGTAACACTGATCTATCAGAACGTTTGGTCTAGAACTGGCTAATAACACTTTACAAGAACTGAGACGTCCTCATGTGGACACAAGAACCTGTTCTGGTTTTGGGTGTAACAAATAACAAACAAATAACTAAATAAATCAGCTTTTTTGTTATACTGATTAAAAAAACAGAATAAAAAAAAACAACCCACCAGAATGTATGGCCTGGTAGCACTTTATTTGACCCCTCATAAGACTGATATAAACATTCCATAAACATGTCATGATAGAGATGACCTTTGTTTTGGATGTAATGTGACAAAAGACTCCCTACCCGTGTCATTTCAATAAATAAATACAAACATACATATACACACATGCACATACATACATACATACATAAATCAGCTATACGTCTCAGGCCCCTGGGATTCAGTGTATTTTTGCTACCTCCCCTACCCATAAAAACAACAAAACAATAAAACAACAAAACATGCACCTCCCAAAATTTTCAAGAAAAGGCAAACTGTCTTACCTTTGTATGGCGAGCATACATAAGCCTAGAGTACTGTGCGTAAGTCTTGAGCCACCCCATATTTCTTTATATTTTGCTTTGAATCACTGCGCTTGTGCAAATACACTTTATGCGTGGAAAACTGTCTTGTCTTTGGCTTACTGAGTAGATTAAATGAAAGAAATAGGAACAAATGTTTTACTGTAACAGGCTGCAAAGTGCCTAAAGATACAAGGAGCCTAGTTCCAACCACTCAGCATTCAGCACCAACAGTATACCGATCATCGCCTGATCATTTGGAATCATCTGTTCCTGTTTCTTCACTGGTACAGGACTTCAGTTAGATTTGGTATACCTCAGTGATTCGTACACTACCAGTCAAAAGTTTGGACACACCTTCTCATTCAATGTTTTTTCTTTGTTTTTATTGTTTTCTACATTGTAGATTAATAATAGATTAGTAAACAAAAAAAGTAAAAAAAAAACAAAACATAATGTGTTTTGTAATCAGGTCATGGTGGACTGTTGTTTTTTTTTTTTTAAATTTAAGTGGTTCTTGCCATAATGGTGTAGAACCGTAGTGGAACAGGATCACTAACTGTGTACCAACCCGACCATGAAAACTGATGATCCCAAACACATTAAGAAGGCAAGTAATTCCACTAATGAACTCTTGATAAAGAATACCTGTTAATTAAATACCATTCCAGGTTGATTCCTCATGAATCTGATTGTAAAAATGCCAAGAGTATGCAAAGCTGTCATCAGAGCAACGGGTGATGTTTTCAATATGAATCTACAATGTAGCCAATAATAAAAACAAAAGGAAATCGTTGAATGAGAAGTGTGTCCAAACTTTTGACTGGTGGTGTACGTAGGTCACCTTGTGTCTTTAGGCACTTTGCCGCCTGTCACAGTAAAACATTTGTCCTCATTTCTTTCATTTAATGCCAAAGATGAGACAATGTGACAGGCATGAAACAACATTTTATACCAGCAGGGTGATTCTAAACAAAATATAAAGAAAAAAGGCTACAGTATGGTAAATCTATGCTGTGCTGCAGAACAGAGTCAACGCAATAAAGACGGTCACATTACTGACAAACGACACTGCACGCTATCATCTATCATCCAGGATATTAAGCTAGACAGAGCAAAAGATAGGAGGAGACTTGCTAAGTAGACAACAATACAGCGGCATGCTGTGTAATTTGATGCATATTCATTCTGCCCTTCAGTCAAAACACTGGTTTAATATTCCTCTCGCTGTGAATAGACTGTGACAGGAAGTCGACGGCGTGGCCTTGAGCCCACAGCGAGCTACTGTAGTTCTGAAAATACAGCCGTGTGGTGCCATGCACAACGACATATAGAGGCCAGCCGAAGTGGGAGGTCGTACCATCACTTCTGCTCAAATCACTTCATAACACACATCGCAGGTAATAACTGTTATGAGGTCATGATGAGAAATGCAGATGCACCACTGTTGTAATCAAGTTCAATGCAGATTTAAATATCGCATTGACAAAAGTAAAAGATATATATTTATACACTCACACACACATACACACACACACACACACACATGGTCACACATAAATAAAATGTGTAATAAAATGTGAAAGAAACTCTTAAGAGGAACCAAGACTCAAAAGAAAAACCTCTCTAAGACCATATAGAAAAACTCAAATGGAAAAACTCTATTAATGCATAAGCAAGAAAAAATTAAAAGAATCCTAAAAGCATGCGAAAGAAAAACTGAGAGGAACCAAGACTCAAATGGAAAAATTCTTTAAGAGCATAAGGAAGAATGAGGAAACCCTTTAAGAACATACAAGAGAACCACTTAGAGGAACTAGAACTCAAAAGGAAACACTCTATAAGAGCCAGAGGGAGAACTACTTACAGGAACCAAAAATCTCAAAGGGAGTGAGAAAGACTTATAGATAGGAATCAAGACTAATAAGGAGAAACTCACTAAAAGCATGAAAAAGAAACACTGAAAAGAACCAAGACTCAAATGGAAAAAAATCTCTAAGAGCATGAACAAGAATGAATGACAGGAACTAAGACTCAAAAGAAGAAACTGCTTACGAACAGAAGGAAGGACCACTGAGAGGAATCAAGATGCAAAGGAAACACTCTCTAAAAGCATGAGGAAGTGACAGGAACCAAGACTCCAAATAGAAACCCCCTAAAAGCAAGAGAAAGAACCACTGAGAGGAACCAAGACTCCAAAGGAGAAAATCCCTAAAGAAATGAAGAACCACAGGGAGGAACCAATACTGTACTCCAAAGAAGAAACTCCAAGAAACTCCTTAAAAAATGGCGAGAAGAACCAAGACTCAAAACCCATTGGGCCGCACTGGATGGTGCAATACACTTCACAGGATGAATCTTTCAGGCTGCTTAAATATATTAAAGTCAAGAAAACAAATGCAAACAGAAAACACATTTTAAGGTTGGCTTTATTGTGTTATTAGATTACGATTATTCCCTTATGCGATCCGATACATTTGAGAGGCCGGTTTAAATGGCAGGTGTAACAGACATACCCAGGCTTATATACACGAGGACTTCAAACCACTGGAACATATTTAAAGGCAAATACATTCATTTCAATTTATACACACCTGTAAATAAAATAAATAAGAAAAAATGCAGAAACAATTGCATGTGCATAGATAACTGCTTAAATATTTAAGAAGACTGCCCATCGATATACCAGGAGATATGAAATGGCATTCATTATCATTTCACTTAATTAATGGCGATGCCGACAATGACGTATACTGTGGAAGACTGCACATGTACAGCATTGGACAATTGAACAAACAAACACTGAGTCACAGAAATCACAAACCAACACAAACTGCGGAACATGTTATGAATGTTGTGTGTAAGACACTATTATGTGTTTAGATTCTGTCCTTCGAATGAGTCTCATTTAGTAGATGTGTTGTCAGTGTGGACAATGTTAATGTTTGTGAATATGATCAAAGCAAAACCCAACATTAATGTATAATCTCCATCAGAGCAAAAACCTGAGAGTTTAACTGGAAGAGTTCAACCAAAACTGCTAATACTGCTAAAGGTAAGTAAAAACCCATCAGTTAGCATCGTGCAAATCACATGTGCTAATTTGAAGTTACTATCTTCCGTTTAGTGGAAGTTAGCATGCTTGAGCTATTCCAGTAACCCTTTATTTAAAGGCTACCTTCTTATAAAGTAGAACAGTTCAACCAAAAATACTAACATTGCCAAATGTGGGTCAATACCCATCGATTAGTGTTATGCTAATGACATGCTAAATGAAAGCTACAACCTTCTATGCTGGAGTACAGGGGGTCCTCGAGTTATGACACAGATCCATTCCTACGACAGTGACGTAACCCGAATGTTGGAACACACCCTAGCCTCAGTCACTTACTGATCCTAACACAGCAGTAAAATCATAAAAACACAACTAAGTAACAGAAAAGGAAATGGGCATAAATATACTGTACTTGTAACAGTCTAAAATGGTGTAGGTAAGTGTACTGGGGGACACCAACTCACTCACTCATACGCCGCGTTACTGCGTATTCTTCCGCTGCACACAACCAAACTAGTTCGCCCACGTAGTTTGTCAGTGTGACGCCAATGGCGTCCACCGTAACACTCAGGACTCCATTTTTAAACTTTTTAAACTTGAAGCGTCATATGTCGTCACTGTCGTAACCCGCGGACCCCCTTTATTTAAAGGCTTCACAAGTACTTCATGCGCCAAACAGACTTATGAAGTGGAAAAGTTCAACCATAAAATCTGATAAGTGTATTCATTGCTTGAGCAACTCCTTTAACATTTATTTTAAAAGCCACCTTCATAAGGACTTCACCAGCTATTCATAAGCATTGAATGATGTCATTTAAAGGAACACAATGACATAACAAATACTAAGATGATTAGTATTTATGTCTGTATTCGCAAGACGATATAAGACGTTTTACTAAGCAAAGGACAATGTATTACCATAAGGGCCTTTATGGCCATTTTTATGAAGCATCATTCCCAGGTATTGGTCTTTATTTTTAGAACAAAATCCATAAATAAAGATACTAACAGCAACACCAGCTACTTCATAATGTAAACACTGACATAAACCATTAATAATACTCAAGTGTTGCTATTAACCTACTACGAAGTCCCTATGTAGGTCCAAATAAAGTGTTAAATGAGTGCACCAGTACTTTTTAAGGCAGTTAATGAATGTCACAAGGCTCTTAGAAAGACAGCACACCCACAGAGTTATAAAGAAGTTGGTTGATGTTCAAATTATTGGAAAGAAAATATCAAAACTGTCCAAAATGTTGGTTTTCCTGTATCAACAGTGATATGAGCACACATATATAGTGTCAGAATTCATTTTCACACTGAACATACAGGTACATATAATGAGAAAACACCTAAATTAAGACCTTAATAAAGAACTAGAATGGAAATAGCACCATCAGTGAAAGTAAGGCAGGTATGGCTTTTCTGTTAATCTTGAATAAAAAGAATTTATATTTGTGAGAGAAATCCTCAAATGAGACAGTAACCTCGTTCCTCGAACATCTTAATGGTTGTGTTAACAAATTATTCATCAGCGTGAATGATGTGAATTATATTTTTTCCTTCATAGCGACATGCAGAAAGATACAAACACACAAAAGAGGTCGTACCCTGACAAGTATACCAGAGAAAAATAGAACGCACAAATAATGACAGTCATTTTCGACAGTAGAGTCAATATTAGGCAACAAAATTCATACAATAAGAAGTACAAAAACAACTAGAACAGAACACAAGCAAAGGAGGCAAGGAATTGTGAGGTATTCTGAAATTCAGAAGAGAAAAAAAACCTAACAAAAGAAAAAGTAAACCACAAAAACAGTTATTTACAGAGTAAATTATATTTCTTCGTGGCCCGGGAAGTTGCAAGGTGCTTGATTTGTTTGAAGCTGAATTGATCTTTGCTCAAATGACCATGTTGTCCAAATGTCCCAAGATTTATAATACACAAAATGTCCAAAAGTATCTGGACACCCCTTCCAATTTGTGAGTTAAGCTATTTTAAAGTGTTCATACACAGATTGCGTGATCTCCTTCAAAAAAGCATTGGTAGGCTGGGAAGCTCTGGGGAGCTACCCATTCCCAACTCTAAACATCAACTAGAGGGGTATAAAGCCTCCCAGCTTTGGGCTGTGGAGGTCTCTGGAGTGATGGAGCTCCACCTAATACCTCAGAGATGAATTGAATTGGGCTTTGTGATCCAGAACTGATAATCTGACATCAGTACTGGACCACACAAAGACTCCGGCTCCTGTAAGACTCTATAAGACATTTACTGCTGAATGGCTTCTCTTTTACCTGAAATGAACTTTTCCTGACCTGCCAAAGTTTGAAATAAAGCTAAAAAAAGATGCTGTGCTCTAAGGAGGAAAACAGAGCCCCCCTTTCTTCTAAAAGCCCTTTAATGCCTAACCTGACTGATCAGTAAAGCTGGAGCGTCTCCAGACTGCAACAGAAGTGCAAAGCTATGCTCTCCTGCTTTGAGCTGTCATGCTTTTGCTCCCAGCGGTCTCGCGCTAAACCCTGGAGAACAACGGCTGCGGATACACACTCGAACGTCCTCTACAGCTTCTCACTCTCACTCGCTCCGACACTCCTGACAGCACATCCCAAAGACTCGAAAACACAACCCACAACTGAATATTAACTGGCAGTGTATGAACACTAATAACTCTTAATTAGCAATTATGGAAAGTCGCTCAAAATCCTTTACCTGCATTTTCAATGTATTTTATTTTATTGTGCTCCCTGAGATCAACTTATGGTGTAATGTACTGAAAACAGACCTATGTTGATTTAACAGGACCATTTTCACTTTTTCTTTATCTTAAATAGGCCATTTGAGACAGTGCACCATTAAGACGGATGTGTAAATGATCACCATTTTGATTGGCTGGGCCTAATTTTGTTCTGTTCATTTAGGGAGCATTTTTGTACAAAAGTTCATTTTTTGAGAAGGTTTTGTTAAATGTCAGACTGAAAAAAACTTCTTTTGCACGTGTGGATGTGATCTGTTTGGGAAATGCATGATATTTGCCCCACATCTACTGCTTTAGTAGCTCTGCTCTGCTACCATAGCAACACTCCTTATATAGTTCCAATGAAAATGGGCAGTCAGATTTAAAAGTGTTCATAGACGTGAAATATCGAGCTTTCCCACTGTTATGAGGAACCGTGCTGTTCTGCGATTACATGTTTTTCCATCACAAATAAAACGACCTGAACCCAAGCCGAACCCGGCAGGGCCGAAAGCATGCTGCAGCCAGGCTGCTTTCTGATTGGTCGAAAAGTCGTCATCACAACATAGAAAAAGGCCACCGCTTATTTACTATCTGCACAAAAAAACAACAACAAACCAAGAACTGGGAGGTTGACGAAGTACAAGCAAGACTGTTGGAGATACAGTTCAGCGGGAGTATTCTACAACGTGAACAAATTTATCTTTAATGCCGTGAGAAACATGTAGGTGAACCAGGCCATGGCTAACAAGTAATCTGGGTTCGGTTTTTGGCTCATGGCTAAATGATGCCAACCTCAAACAAGAATGTAAATAATAAAAGGCCACAATAACAAAAGCATCTCTGACGAAAAAAATCTCTTCCGCCGGTTCAACTCCATGGACGCAGTTTTGGGACAAAAACGGGCAATTAACTGAGAACTGCACTGCTGACGCACCAGAATCACCGTCACCGGGCCGAGATAGACTGGAAAATTAAAGCATGATACAACTTACGCACCATCACAGTACAGTTTAGTTACAGCACGGATCCTGTATGCCTTTGGACTGTATGGACGTGGAGAGAACATTCACATAGGAACTACTAACTTCAGAAAAGGAAAGAAAACTGGGCCTTTTAAACCTCAGACACAATCTCAACTATCAACATTAGCATCTCCCAGGAACCCCCCGTGTGTTCTAGTGGATAATGCATTGCACTGCAAGAGACAAGGTCGCAGGTTCAAACCCAGCTCTGGCGGCTGGTGGTTGGAGAGTTGCCCCTGTAATCGGAAGGTTGTGGGATCAAATCCCAGGACTGCTAGTGGCACCACTGAGGTTCCCTTGAGCAAGGTACCATCCCCACACACTGCTTCCCAGGTACTGTGTCGCTGGCGGCCTCACCTTCACACAGGTGAATGGGTTCCATATAGTGGACAATTTCACTATATGGGTTCATGCATGACTATACTTTCTTTCTAAATTCCTGCTGTCCTGCATGTAAAAGTTATTCTGCCATTCTGGCTGAACTCGCTCCAGCTGCCCCTCCTCCATCCCGAACACCTGCCCTCCATGAGTCACCCCTCAGTCCTGCCGCTGCTTCTTTAGACTGGCCACCTGCCTCACGCACCTGGAGCGCCCCGAAGGTTTCACCTTCGCTTTCAGCTTAGTTGAAGCTGGGGAAGCGTTAACTGCTTTACTCAGGATTCTTGAATTCAGCAAGTTCTCTGGATACGACATCGGCGGAGGACACGGGAAGCAATTTTTCCTCTACCAAGTTTTAATATTGCGAACCTCCAGGATCTCCAGAAACCTTTCCACACGTGGTCAGTGACCTAAACTACAGTCCCACGCTGGCTCACACAGGGTCAGACCAACCAACGGTCCATCCTACACCCAACCAGTCCAACCCAAACCACGGCACCTCCCTTCAAAGTACTAAAAGCTCAACACTCAATGGCTCGGTATTAATAACGTCACACCTTGTCAGACAGGTCAGCTTCCCTAGGCTTGGCCAAACCAAAGTATAACTAAGTGACGGATACTGTCACAACTTTATGGCTAGACATGAATGTAATGAATGGTAAAAGAAAAGAAAAACAACATAAACAAACAATGGCTTTGTTAGAATATAAATAATTGCACAATATAAAAATAAATGTGGATTATAATAAATAATTCAACACGTTTTTGCACATTACATACATCTCTGTCATTTACATATGTACACTTGGAGGTCAGGGTGGGGTGGGGGGGAGCGTTCTTCATTGCCTTTAGCACCAGAGAGAGAGAGAAACATCACAGGAGAGTCCTGAAGAAAAACTGCAATGGAGAGGACAAAGAGACTGAGGTTCATACCAGCCCAATGCAAAGTTTAGTTTCTGTGCTTTAAATGTGTGATATCTGAAGTTATATTGAAGGTATTTAGACCATTTTACCCCAAATATATGAGCACTCATCAATAAAAGTGTGAAATAAAATCTCCATTTTTATGCATGTTTTTTTTACATTTCCACATTTAACGAGGACAGACTGGGTAAACAGTAGATTTGTAATTTCATATGTAATATGACCACTTATGTCACCATTATGTGTAATAACAGCCTCATTATAGAGAACAACTGTGTTACTAGTACACCTCAGCAGCAATTTGATGTATTTATTTATAGTATGTACATCTACCTCTTACTGATCGCGGCCTTTAATGTATGAAGTGTAGTGTATTTAGTACAGAGTATTTTTAGAGTGTTTTCTGGAGAGTTATATTTTGACTTGATATTATCAATATGAAACCAAGCCCCTTAATGTTACCCCTTAAAATGACCTTAATTTTGACCTTCATTTCCCATACAGGAAATTAAAGAAAATTAAGTGCACAGATTAAGGCTGATTAAGGGGTAAAACTACTCAATTTTCAAATTTGCCCCTTAAATAATAGAACCTCCAGAATTAATGCCATAAATGTAAGATTAAGGTAAGATTCCTTAAATCTAATTTTAAGGTAAAATTAAGGGGTCAGTTTCACAAATTTCACAAAATCAAAGTAAGGGGTTTGGTGTACTTTCAGGGGTAAATTAAGGCAGGGTTAAGCAAATTTAAAGCACTATCACTAAACACAATGTACTTAAAATGTGCTTAACACTTAATTTATCTCTGAAAGTACACCAAACCTCTTCATTTGAATTAAGTGGCTGTTAATTTTACCTTAAAATTAGATTTAAGGAATGAGTGTGAAGCCCCTTAATCTTATATTTATGGTGTTAATTCAGGAGGTTCCACTATTTAAGGGGCTAATTTGAAAAAGTAAGGAAAATTCAGTAGTTTTACTCCTTAATCAACCTTAATCTGTGCATTTTTTCCCTTAATGTTCCTTAATTTCCCTAACAGGTCAAAATTAAGGTCATTTTCAGGGGTAAAATTAAGTTTCGTGGTGTATTTAGGTGGTCAATAAAGAAACATAAAGTACCTGACATATAAACCTGGGTAGGAATTTCAATTTCAACTATTTTCTGGAGGTTTAAATTGCTGGAGTCAAAGCATTATGAATGTCGGTAAATCTGAACATTACATGAGGTTTAAATAAAATCATTTTATCCAACCTGTTCAAAACTTGGCTCATATAACTTGAACAAGGAGGCCAGAGCTGGAGGAGGGAGTGCATTTTCCACAGTAGCCACCACAGGTTCCCATCACTCTGCTGCCATCCTGCGGACAAGAGAGGAACTGCGTGTGAGAATGGCCTCCAGAAATACTACATTTTAAAGTGAAAGTTCTTCATTTCCATTAAAAAATGTTGATTTTCAGTATCATGTGCAACCAAATGCTAACTGGGATTGTATTTAAGAAGGACCTTTATGATCTGTTTTAATATACCTTTATACAGTACAGTGCAAAACTGTAAGCATCTGCGAAAACAATATTTTAAAACTGTTTAGATGAGCAGTGTGTTTTTTTCCCCCCACACATTAATATTATTTAAATACCTACTAAAATAAAAAAAAACAAATACATGTAACACTATACAGTAAACAGTGATTTTATGCTCAGTATATCAGTTTGACTCAATCAGTCTTTCATTAAATTAAATCAGAAGCTGCTGACGGAGATTCACAAATCCAAACAATGGCTGGAGAAACCGAGGAGGAATCTGGAACCGAACCTGTGTTCTCCACACCAGCTCACACAATACCAACTACTTTTATACAAACAAAACAAATCTTGATAATTTTATTGCTTGCTTGTATTTATTCTAATATTAACTAACTAGCAGAAAGACACTTTATCACACACTGAGAAAAATGCCTTTGAACAATTTGCATATGTGCCTAAGACCTTTGCACAGTAATTTATATGATTTATTAAAACCAGTGCTAGAATCTGTATAGCATGAAATGTAAAAGTTGTAACTCCAAGAAATAGCAACAAAAGCCATGAGCAGCTATGAATGCTAGCTACAGCTCTGGAAAAAACTAAGAGACCGCTGTAACTTATTTTGAAATCAGGATCTCTATGAGTACGACAACCATTCCATGCCAGTGTCTGTTAAATTCCTACACAAGCACCTCATTCTGCTTTATGAG
>JBBPCX010067363.1:0-13357 GCA_037974365.1 Hydrocynus forskahlii | reverse complement strand
GGTATCTGGATTGTTGTTGGGCCCCCCTGGATCCATGGGCCCCGGGGCGCCAGCCCCACTCGCCCGGTCGGTAATACAGCCCTGCCAGTCAGGGATTGGCACCAATTTAGCACTGATTTTTGGCACCCAGAGTGTCTACCAAATGCATTATGACAAATGTATTAAACTGAACAAAACTCTTGTAAGAGCACCTTAAATTTAACATCAAACAGGAAGTCAGTTATCAGTTTCTAATGTGTGTGTGTGTTCTCTTTCTTCCTCACCTGAGGCACATCGCATGCCGCTGTTTGTTAGAAATTAGTTTTGCATTGTGGAAGTCCAAAAATA
This sequence comes from Hydrocynus forskahlii, assembly GCA_037974365.1. NCBI lineage: Eukaryota > Metazoa > Chordata > Actinopteri > Characiformes > Alestidae > Hydrocynus > Hydrocynus forskahlii. The sequence continues at coordinate 13,030 of JBBPCX010067363.1, read as the reverse complement.
AATTCTGTTGCCATTGAAAGAAGGATATAACTTTAGGCATTCCTTCATACTCTTTCTCTCTCTTTCTCTTGTTTTTGTCTGTCTTGATGGTGAGTGTATTTTTGTAATTGATTTTCAATTCCTGTTTTTGGCCATTAGGAGTAGACATGCTATCACATGACAGCATTTATCTTTCTTTCACTGTAATGTATAATTGTGTGTGTGTGTGTGTATTTGACACAGACTTACCTTGTGCAGTGGCATTACTAGCGGGCCTTCCCATCTTTCCTCATTCTTAACGAGGGCAGGTGCAAACACAGCACACGGACATTAGTAGAATAAGATGGATGGATGTAAGGATGCGAATGTGAACTTGATAGGCAAAATAAAGGTTCCTTTGACCTGCACTAGGAGCTCTAGTACAACCTTGCAAGGGGCCTTTACATCAAGTGGCAGTTAGATATGCAAAACCCAAGGCAGTTTGCACTCATCCTGTACTTCTTTCAGAGCAGTTGTCTTCTTTAAAATGCAAATACTCTCTCAGGAAAATGAGCCAACAATTTTGCTGTCACTTGACTGTACGATACGACTTTTCCATCAATATCAGTATTCATCATGTATTTGTTCAGTTTTATACTTTTTCAGTTTTATACATTTAACTTTTAAAATGCAGTGCCTTAAACCTCCTTAAAAATTCATTACAATCATTATGTATATTAAGAGAATATATTTGCTGCTGAAGACTAGTGGCCTGCTTTGATGCAATGTCCTCTTGGTCTGAGACATTTGCTTCTGACTTGTCCATAACTTAAATCATTAGGTCTACTAGCAGCCCTGATATTTAGTGCTATCAGTGAACGGCTAGAACTTGTTTCCTTGCTGAGGAATAGATGTACATCACCACTTAGTGTAAGTAACATTTGTTTAAAGCTTGAAATCAAAACAAACCTTTCTTTACCTTGATCATTCATATTCTTGGTAATACCATACCAAACCATAACTTTTATTAAAAGATGAAAAATTATTTACTCCTAGTCTCTGATTGAAGTAAACAGTCAGTTCCTGAAGTTGAGGTTTTGGAAGCAAGAAAATTGGGCAAGTGAAAGGATCTGAGCGACTTTGACAAGGGCCAAACTGTGATGGGTAGTCAACTGGATCAGAGCATCTCTAAAACTGCTTTTGTTTTGAGTAATAAAAACCCAGTGACAGGGTCATGGGTACCCAAGGCTAGCCTGTCGTATCTGTTCCCAGAGAAGAGCTGCTGTTGCACAAATAGCTGAAAATGTTCATGCTGGCTGTGATAGAAAAGTGTCAACACACAGTGCATCACAGCTTGCTGCATATGGGGTTCAGTAGCCTCAGACCTGTTAGAATGCCCATGCTGACCCCTGCCCACTTCCAAAAGGACCTACAATGGGAACATGAGCATCAGAATTACACCATAGAGCAGTGGGAAGTGCCATGCTCTGAAGAATCATGTTTTCTTTTATGCCTGGGTGTCTGCATTGTCTGCCTGGGGACGAGATCTGACCAGAATTCACAAATGTGAAGGTGAGCTGGTGGTGTAATGCTCTGAGCAATGTTCTGCTGGGAAACCTTGGGTCTTGCATTCATGTGAATGTTACGTTTGACATGGACCTAACCATTGCTGCAGACCAAGTATACCCTATAATGGCAACGCTCTTCTCTAATGGCAGTGGACTTGTTCCTAACACTACAGTATGTGTGTGTGCACATTTGTGTTTGTGTATGAAAATAATCTCTCTTGCCCTGCCTTATTCCTAAATCAGTCAAGGCTGAAACACTTCTTTAGTATGAATAACTTTAATAATTTTATGATTGTAGTATGAAGTGTTGGGGCTAAAACCTGATGTATATAAATGCAATGGTTTTCATTATAAAACTTCAAAAATTATGAATTCACTGGAGGCTATTTTGGAAGCTTCATTTCCATATGTGAATTGTACGGACTGGATAATATTTACATAAAGAATCAGTCTTACAATGTTGTCTCTCTCACTCACACACTCACACACACACACACACACACACACACACACACACACACACACACACACACACACACAAACTCTGCTGCATTATCCTCAGGGACGTGGCCGTAAAAAACAATAACATGCAAAGTGCTGAAGCTACAGAAACTCCTTGGCCTGAGCAGAGATTAGGATGATAAATAATAATGGAAAGATGTGAAAAAAAGATTGAACAGCATCCTTCACACTACCTTTATGTATCTTTGGCCTTACAAGACATTGTCTCATAGCAAGAGAAAATCCCCCCACCAGGGCTACAAGGCTAATAAAGAAAACAGTTAATGTAAGCTTGCATGCAAACTTTTTTATATTAGCCTTGCTAATGTGGTTCCTGACACTTTACTAGACACTTTAGAGTCATCTTAAAGGGGTCATATTGTGCAAAACTCACTTTTTGCATCCTTTTGTATTTCCATTTGTGTCTCTACTGCTCCTATAAACACTCCAAGCGCAAAAAAAAACATCCGTTTTCTGTGAATCAATTGAAAGATTTTGGTGTCAGGAATCATATGCTTCTACGAGCCGTTTGGCCGGCCCCCCACCCACTAGATTAGATGAAGATCTGCCATTTTTGTCTGCTGGTTTTACGAGCACACATAAGACGCATAAAAGTGACAGCACTTAAACGGCTCATTTTGACTGTGAAGACTAGAGCTGGTGAGATGCCTTTATGTGAGAGTGGTTTTGTGCAATGAACATGTTTTGTATAGCCCATAGACCTATAATTACTAAAGTGAGTTTTGTATAATATGTCCCCTTTAAAGTCTCAGTTTTGTCTGTACTGTTGTCCTTATCAACATTTTGGTATTGACCATTTATTTAGTACTGCTTATGAGTACCCATCCCAGCGACCATCCTCTGCAAAAACATTCCTCATGTTCAGCAGTACTTTTAAATACAAATGAATTAAATCCTTCATGTTTTGCACACTGAAATATTTATTAAACATATTGCTCTTTTATTGCTCTTTGATGAACTGGTCAACTGTTCAGGGTGTTTTTCCACTGTTTGAGCACAGGGATAGATGGATTGATGAATGGATGGACACTGTATATTTTTAGTACTATCCCTACTGTTAGCACTGATACTACTAGTACTATAACTACAATAATTATTGACTAACAGTTCCCTTTTATTGAACTTTCTCCTTATTTTGTCCATGATTAACAGTTAGCTAGTCTTACGTTTGAGTTTAAAGGAATCAGAAAAGCAAGATCATAATGGCAGCTACAGGTAGACCTCCATCTAAAGTAGGGAATGGGTGAAATTGTGCAATGGTAAACTCCATCTTAATCACTGTTCTTGTTTTCTGTACACCTCTCTTTTTCTGCATGTCTAGTTCTCTTTTTGGTTGCCTTTTCGGTTCGTGTGGTTTAAGACCCCTGTGAAGCTTGTTGCCTTGCAACTGACACACACTCCCTTTGCTGCAGTGCTGCGTCCCCCAAGTGATCTGGAGCAATCCATTCCACACATGTTGCCCCTCCCCCATCCGAAACCACTCAGCTTGACGCTGATCCATTGTCTCTGGAGCGATGATATTATTGCTGATAACGATCACAGATGTATTTCCCTATGAACTGTCAGGCGTTTTCTCTAGAACCGTTCTGCTATACTGTGCCTTTAAAACCGCCCACAGCTGGTTCCTCTGATAGTATGGGTCATTTGTTTACTCAGTATTCACCTGAAAAGCTGAAATGAAACATAATGAAATAACCATAACTAAAACATTGTAATCTGTATCTTTCCAATTTTTGCTTCCTTGATAACAAAATGGGTTAATTTGACTTCAGAATGCAACTGACTTCACAGTCAAAGGTTGCTTTACGGTATTCAAGTTAACAGGGCTAATCTTTTGTGCATTCTCTTTTGTGTATGTCGCATTATCTGTGTTCGTTTACGGATTGCCGATTTAAAGGTTATCACGTAACATACCTTAGGACGAATTTCAACTGGTTGATTAAGCAGTACGGTACTACACTCCTACAAGGCTCATATTTATGTACAAATCACATTCTTTAAATGTTTTTTTCAGAAAAAGCTTGAATAACTTACCCTTCAGATGAGGCCTCCGATATTCAAGCTGTATCAGAAACAGTCTGCCACAACAGGCACTGGAGCTGTAGTAGTAACGTGGAGGCTTCTACAATTTTTTTCTCTATGGGTTCTACACAAATATTTATCATTAGCCATCACAAGAAAATGTCTATTGTTGGCCATAAAGTCCACCCCACTTTTTTCCTGATACTGTCATGAAGTAGCGTCTGTATTTCATATGATATTACAAGCCTACTCTAACACTCTATCATTATATCTCTATCAGCCACCCAATAATGGCTGATGTTCATTTTTGCCATCTGAATGGGACCCCTGTGAAAGCCAACTCAGAGGTGTGAACATTCTTGTTAACAGCTATTTAGAAGCACATTTCTTGAAAACAGATTGTGCAAAATATGATTATGTTTGCAGTCTAAAACATAATGGTACACACTGGGTAAGGTCTTCTGTCAAAACCTACGAGTTATTGTTAATAAATAATATGAAGAAACAGAGATGCCAAAGTGGAATGTCTCTTGTGGGCCAAGGGGGAAAGCTATTGAGCGTAATGGGATTCCATTGTAAGGATGTATGGGAAAAATCTGGAGCATGTGTGTTTTCATATGACAGTTTTTATAACATTTAAATAATGTGTAATACTAAGAAAAATAGACAATTTTATCAACCACAAACTTAACCCTTAGGTTATGCACTTAAAAACAAGTGGTTATGGTAATGAGTGAAAATAAAAGAAAAAGTTAGTCAAAGAGAACGTTATTGTCATCTCAACATATACAAGTATACAGAGAGATGTAGTAGGAAGACGTCACAGTTTGTAGAAGTATATCATAAGTAACACTTTCCGTTTTTAACCGTGGTGCCGCTGGATGCCTGGGACTTCTAGGACACAGAGACAGTGGATTAGAAGTGATTCAGACAGTGTTTATTTACAAAGTTGTGCAGGGTGTGTGTTGCCTTGGCAGATGCTGGATGAGAAATGTTGGGTCTGCACACCAGCATGGCCTGGAAAAGCGCGTGATCCAAATAATCCGGCCTACTGTTGGTGGTGTCGGAAGGCGATGTCCATTAACCTCTGGAAGGGGTTGGGAGCTCTGTGCAAGGCAAACTTACTCACCTGGTAGTGTCAGTGGCCTGTGGTAGTGTTAAATATGGTCTTGGGTTGCGTTGCTGGGGTCAATGGCACTTGCCAGTATTTTTTTTTATTTAGGTCCAGTGTTGAAATGAAACTGACTATTTCCTAGTCTTTCGATGAGGTTGCCCAGCGTGGCATGGGATAGCAGTCAAACTCATAGTTGGTTTAATTGCTACACAGTTGGTTGCTTCCGTACAGTTTGTGGACTCGTCTCTGAGTATCCGGTCTACCTCCTCCTCTATGGCCTGACAGCTGACTTCCGGGACTCAATAGGACCACTGTCACACAAATTTTCCCAGGATAATCTTGATGTCATTCTGGATTAGGTGTGTCTGCCTGCGCTCTGAACTGCTCCTCCACTTCTTTTACTTGAGCTAGTGAAAGATCCTCTCCCAGGTGGACATGGATGGAGTTTGGGGGACCTGCTATAGACACATAGAAGACTGAGAGAGTGGGCAGCATTAATCCGATGCAATTTGTTTTTGGTTCTCTTACTGGGCTATTGGGGTAACTTTGTCAGTGTGCCCGAAACAACATGCAGTATCCTTTGGGGCAGTCAGAGGCCTTGTGGTCAGGGAGTTGCCCCTGCGAAGGTTGTGGGTCAGAAACTCAGGACTGCTAATGGCACCATTGAGGTACACACACTGCTCACTGGGTGTCACCACTGCTTCACTTGGTGAATGGGTTAAATGCAGAGAAAGAATTTCACATTGTTCACACTGAGTGCTGTGCTGTGGTGTATTCACGCGTGCCTCTAAGGGGTCACGTTACTTTATATACTCGAATAAGATTTAAGGTTATAGTTTGTCCCAGTTCTCTTTAAAGTCTTGTGCTGCATGAGACCATAGAGGTTTGCAGGTGTTTTACTTGCACCAGCTGGCAGAGGTCAACCATACAAAGGGGGTCTCCTAGTCTGACAGTAGATCGCACAGGATGCCATCTCGGCTAAAGAAGAGAGGCAGTTCTTTGGCTATAGCATTTGAGGCGTCATTTCAAGGGGGCTGGCCTCTGGGTACCAAATAGCGAAGTCTACAATCAATGAATAATTGAAATAAATATGTATTTAAGTACGTGTGGAGGCTTTACAATATGTGGAAGTTCCTTAAACTCAGAGTCTTACTTCTAAATTAAATAGCTTCATTCTGGAAGCAAAAGTTATTCTTCAATGTCATATATCCGTCACAGGCCATGTACAAAACTTGCAGCAAATGTACATTTTTTGTTCATAGCGTGTGCAAAACCAGCCACCCAGCCAACAATGAGTCATAAATAATTACATAACATTGATCATGACATGAAATGGCAGGTTCCGACTGTTTGATGCTGCTGCTTGCCTTTAAGCCTGTGCCGTTCATGGTGCCGTTCATAGTGCAGTGGGGACAGGCATGTTTGTTTTGACAGAGATGAGAATAGACCATAGTTCAGCAAGCATGGATGTAAGTATAGAGTGTTATGTGTTCGAGACATACACTGGGAAGCCCCCCTCCTCCAGTTCTGTGTGAGGGCGGTTTGAATAAATGTCAGATTCTCCTTAAGGACTCCGGGCTTTGCCCAGACCACGCAGTGTTGCTGATATTTTTACACACACACACACACACACACACACACATCTGTCCTCCGATTCATCGTGACTTTTGTTACAGTAGGAAATCCCCACTCCCTCTTCTCTCTCCTCCTCCTCTTCTGCTGGGTTTGTGCTCAGAACATGAAGTGTTTACTTTGTGTTCAAATTAAGATGAGTTAATGAAACAAGAAGTTTGAATGTCTGGAACGTTACAGATATTTTAAAAGCTTTTAAATATGAAAAATATTGAGTTATGTCGTATTTCAGAATGCAGGGTAATCAAAGTAACGCAGAAAAAAGAAGCGCCAACATTAATAACCTTGCTGCAGATCATATACACTAGTGTTTCTCAGCCCTGGTCCAAGAACCCCATTGTCCTGCACTTTCAGCCCACTAACAACCCTTTACCAAGTGGATGTAAGTTTGGTTAAAGGGAATGTGCAGGGCAATGAGCCTTCAGGGCCAGGGAATGCTGTTTTAGACATCCAAATAGCAAAGACTTTGTAACCAGCATGTTTTACAGACTCATTGTTTAAGATTAGGTTTTAGTTGGTTGACCATTGTATTGGGAATTGCTACTATTGTCTATCTGTGGCCAGGTTGAACAGTTTAGAAGTTAGAAATCTGTCACCCTCACAGTCCATATGTTACATTATGTTTTCTGGCCTATGAAACATTCTGTAGGAGAGAAAGGTAGCATAAATATATCTGCTAGCCGGTGCCGTGGGCAACAGTCTATTAGTCGAGGTCAGTGCCTCCAATTCAGCAGCAGAAAAACCCAGGAGGAAACCTCAGAAAACAGCTTTTCTGCTAAACACAAGCCTGAAGCACTTTATTGGTGTGACAGATAAATCATTTCCACTGTGAGTCGTGTAAACGACACTGAAAAACTCCCCTAACGTGTGGGGAGGTGCTGCGCTGGGCAGCAAATCTCATGGTAGGGGCTTGTGTGTTTACATCAAAATTGACTGTTGTTTGAACACTATGCTGGTCTGTAGTTACTGATCACCACTGCTGGAGTTTGTGACTTCTAGATTTAGACCGTTTTATTTTCCGCAGGACGGAGAGCTCAGCCAGTCAGGATTGGGAGCATCATCTCCAATACCACCACACTGAAAACAGGGGCCCCTAAGGGATGTGTTGTCAGCCCTTTGCTGTGCAGCAATGTACAGCTCAGACCACACCATGAAGTTTGCCGATCACAACACAACAGACTCATAAACAGACTTCAAGACACTAAAGCTCAGGTCAAAAGACATATGTCACTGTTTGTTGTGGTTTAAATAAAATTGGCCTGTGAATACATCATACCATAAATGGCATGGTAAGGGCCAGTGTGTTAATGTCCCCTTGGTGGGTTAGAGGTAAAACACTGGGCATTGAAAGAAGAGAGCCAGAACAGGTGCTGGTTCAAATCTGCAGCAAGTAGATTTTATTTTTTTTTTTGCCCCTATAAAAAATGTTTGGATGTCTCTAAACACTGGTTTTGTAGCAACTACACAAAGTATAGGTGATATAGGTGAATTTTGGGGACACTTATAGGTGAATTTTGGGGACACTTCTTTAGGCTGTTTGAAAAATTTGCATGGTTCCAACTCTCACACATGCCTTAGACCCCCTTCCCTTGTACACATCAATTTGATGATCAGGGTCCTGGAGTTGGTTATTTGAATATGTGATCTTTGTGGTCACGTCACCTCAGTAATTTATAGGGAGGAAGAATGGAGGGGTGATGGGGGACAGAGAATCTCTGAATGAGCAATGTGATGTCAACTCACTCTGGCTACAGCAGGCCCAGACAAACACAGCAAAAAAATATTCCGGACAAAAGCAGAGACTGCGGGCTCATAAACAGTGTTTTAGGGCATGTCCACACGTACACGGGTATTTCTGAAAACGGAGATTTTCCGTTTTCGTTAAAAAAGAATCGTGTCCACACAAGCACGTTTTCACAAATATCTCTGTTGTCCCAAAAAACGCTGACAAAAGCATACCCAGGCAGCAAGTGGCGATATAACCTTAAACCGTATAACTTAAAGCCTTAGAGCAGTGGTCCTCAACCTTTATTTCGTCACGGACCGGTTTAACATCAGAAACTATTTTCACGGCCCGGCCTTTTAGGAGTGGCAGATAAATATACGTAAACGTATTTATACAAATATATGAAACGCATAAAAATGGGGATATTTAAAAAATATAATATGGGGTATCTTTAAAATATAATAACGTAAATCCAATGTGTACTCGCAGCTTTATTAACAGCATTTTCACAACAACGAGCCAACAACATAACACGGGTAACATCCACTCAGCACGCTAATGCTCTCTGGTCGCCATGGTAAACTCTGAACATCTTGTTAAAATAATTGAAGATTTACCACAAAAACAAATACAAAGCACATAAAAAAATATGTGACGCTGAGTCAGCCTTGGGCCTGTTTCTCTGCAGCAAGCTTCTCCCATCTAGGGCTGATGGGAGACAACGACACCCGAAGTGTGTTGCCAATGTCCAGTCTTTTTATTATAGTTTTTTATTTTTCAAAATAAAACATCGTTTAGACTCTGATAGTAAATAAAACGGAAATACTGTAAGTTTTTTTTTTTTCTGTGCAGCCAGCGGAACGGTACCACATGGCCCGGGGGTTGGGGGCCACTGCCCTAGAGAGAAGACGTCATTACCAGATACAGTGTCCGTGTTGCCTTGTCGAAATATGCTACCCTTATACAGTTCATACAGTTTATAACACTGATAATGATGAGAAATAGGCAAATAATATGCAAAATCAGAGAAAAATATATTTTATTTAAATGAGAAGGGCCTGGATAGATAGAGGTTCATAGAGCCAGTATATACAGTCAGGTTCTAACACTGAGAAATGCTACTGTGAAGCAGGGCTCAGGCTACTTCAAATCGTGCCATGCTTCCAGCTTGTGGTGATGTTTGGACAGTGCTGATGTTTCCTAGCAAACTGCAGAAAAAGGCATTTTAGAATCAGAAAACTTTATTGATTCTAGAGGAAATTGCTTACGAAATGACGGCTAAGACACGGACCCCAGAGTAGCGACATACACTCATATTAAAAGAGCTTTTAAGATATTAATCACCGTAAACCAGTGACCTGAACGCAAGATAGCGCAGATAAATCGGTGTCCACTGCAAGATAGCACAGATAAACCAGCACAAAATCCCAAGACTGTGCAGAAGGGCACGGTAGTACATATCTATGGGCGGCATGTTTCGACACAACAACGGACCTGGTTAAAGGCATGTGGTGCGATTAATCAGCGATAATTTTTTTAATGTGTTATTTTTTCTGTGGTTAATTGATTGAAATGAACGCACTAATTCGACAACCCTAATATAAACACGCCAAAACTTCTAACAAGGTTGAGAGCAGTAGTACTTTGTATACGTCGGGCATTGTAGATGACTGCCTAATGTAAACACGGTGCATACTGTGACGTCATATGAGTGGCGCACAGTATGACGCGAAATGGTCCGTTTTTCAAAATCATAGTTTTTCTTGTCCACGCGTAAACGCAGAAACAGTTTTTTTTTTTAAATCACCACTTTGGCCGGAGTTTTCAAAAATCTCTGTTTTCACACTGATCCAAAACGCCGTTTATGTGCGTTTTTCAAAACGCATAAAAAAATCCCTGTGCGCGTTTGGACATGGCCTAAGACACTGAAGCACAGGTCTGTTATGAAAAAGACGTATGCCATTGTTCATAAAAATAATCAGCACATGAGCTCTTGTTTTAGCATTGCTAGTTAGCCAGCAAGCTGCAAGCCAGCTCAGTTTTTTTCTCACACCCTCTCTGTTGCTTTCTTTGCACTCTGTGTTTTTGTCCTGTCTGCACTTATGTAGTCTTATGGTGTTTGTTTTTGTCCTTGTGTTGCAGGAAGGTCCTTTCACGGAGTACTGTGTACGTGGCTGAAATGACAATAAATCTGTTTGACGCGGCTTGACCTGAAAATCTTACCTCATGATTTGTTTGTTACATCTGTGCTGAAATGGGTTGAAGAAAGTCGCTGCAAATACTTTGTATTCACACACTTCACATCTAGATCCTATTTCAATTATTCCTTTTCACTAAAATGTGCCCCGTGATAAGACCAGATGCTATGTGGTCAGACCCACATATGTAATTAACAGGGTGAGATATAATTTCAAAAACTGGTAGGGATAAAATATTGTGATACAGAATGGACCATATTTGTTGATTACTTTCCATTTATGGAGTGTATGGATATTGTGTTATGATACTTTGACAATGTTTACATTCTATTCTTTAATTACATAACATAGAAAAAAATTGTTTTCATAATATGTGCCCTTTAAAAACTGCTCAGCTCAAATTTGAGATTTAATGTTGCATTAAGATTGATTGTATCTAATTATTGCAAGGTCAGAGTGAATGCATATTTTATCAAATTTTAACATGAAACCCAATACCAGGGAAGGCATGACTGAGGAAGGCAAAATTGGGATGGGAGGTTAAGAGTGAGTGATGCAGGAAGTTTAAGTCTTTTGTGCTTGCCATGTTATGTTTGGCATCGGTTACACTGGAGCTCACCTCAGTTTTTCCACAAAACTGGAACACCTTAGTGCTGACATCTACAGTGCCTGATCTTTATGGATTTTTTGCATGTGGTGTGCAGGGGAACCTCATGAAACGAGTGGTATATATGGAAAAAGTACCAGTTTCAATCTTCAAACAACATTTGTTAACTTGTAACATTTATGGGATTCGTAAGGCTACAACACCTGTATAAGCACTGGCATTCTTATGTAATAATTATAAATGCTTATTTCAACAAGTGCCAGTTGTTATGAAGGCTGCCTTTGATCAATTTGATGCCATTCCATCTCAACAAGTGTTATGATGCTTGGATGTTAGAATAAATCTTTATCAAAAAATTTTTTTAGAAAGGCTTATGTTCACTTCCCTACAGTAAATTACCACCCAATAGTTTTACCTTGAGGTAGGTTTAGAACAGTTTCAGGTTGAGGGTATATGATACATGCAGGACCTGATGAGTTTTAATATGAAAAATAATAATTAAAAAAATAGTAAAGAAAGTCAGAGCTTTATTAGCTGGAAAAGAATGTTTGCATTTCTTGCATCTTGAGCTGAAGTGTGCTCTTGAGCTCTTCCTTCAGATGTCTAGCAAATCAATTGGCAAGGTCATGACTTTAGTCATAGGATCTGGAAAGAAATATGCCATTTTGGAATTGCTTACTAATTTGGGCCTACATGAAACAGCTTTGTGTGGCCTAAACAATCCAGACTTAAAATTACATTGAAGCCTAATACTGGGATTACTAGATGTTCCTCCAGTCTGACAGCGGTCAATAAAATATGCTCTGAGGGAAAAATCCAATGCCTGTAAATAGGAATTGTTTGAATGGGCTACCCAGCATTCAAACAATTAAAGCAAGGAGGTATATCAACTGGCCTGTAAACCATTTAGGACAAGGATGGCAAATTGTATCCCAGTCTTATTCAGCCAGTGTTGCTCAAGGGGTTCATTCCAGCAAAACGGGAGTAAACAATTGCTGCATTAACCTGCATTCAGACAAGGAGTTTTATCTTCTTATTTGTTAAAGTTCATGCTAGCTATGATAAAAAAAAAGATGTCAGAACACACAGCTTGCTGTGTGTCAGAGTGCCCATGCTGAGCCCATCCACAACTGAAAGTGTTGAGGGGTTTTTTTTTTGTATTTTTTTTGTGTGTGTCTGTCACTGTCAAAATCCTACACTGAGTAGTTTGTGTTTTACTTCATATCTACTGAATCATGAGTGTGTGACTCGTTCTTTCTGTTAATGTATTTCTTTCTCACTAGACAGTGTGCTATCAGTTTTGGCTGTGGTGACATTTTTATTTTGGTTAGAGTGTCTCTTTAATGTGTGTCTTTTGGTGTGGAGGTGACTTCTGTAGATGATTTATAAGGTGATGGTGCTGGTGGTTTAATGATGAGGAGCAGGATAATCTTAGTAGCAGGTAAGAAAGTGTATTGAGATCATAAAGTATCAGTAAAGAGTCTATCTCTTGCTCTCTGTCATCACCTTCATTTGCTTTCATCTCTAAGTTGTCTTTCTTGGACCAACTTTGGAAGTGTGGTCTGCCTGCAGAATGGTTGATGCTTACTGGCTGAGAAACCCAAATGGAGACACACACACACACACACACACACACACACACACACACACACACACACACACACACACACACACACACACACA
>JBBPCX010067362.1:0-13357 GCA_037974365.1 Hydrocynus forskahlii | reverse complement strand
AAAATAATTCTGTCAATTAATACAGGGCTAGTAGTATCTACAGCTGTATATACAGATACACACCCAGGTATCGGATCAGTACTCGGTATCGGCCGATACCCTGAGCCCAAGTATCGGAATCGGTATCGGGAGGGGAAAAATGGTATCGGAACATCTCTATATGCCACCGTTTCCAGCCTCCGGTGATTGAACATATAGAGCCAGAGGTTGACATACTGTCAAACCAACATTTGGTCTGCAGGTGCCAGGTGTTGGCAGCTCTAGATGCATCCATCCGCCGACACCCCCGGGACAATTGTTCCACGTATGTGACAGGCTATGGCTTTCAACTCAGAACCTCCGCCTGCACACGGAATCACGCAAGCTCACTGCATGTTACATCGGGCCATACCGCATCACTCACTGGATTAACCCTGTCAACTGCCTCCCTCTGGATCCACCCAGTCTTTCACCTCTCCCAGTTGAAACTCGTCTTTTTTTCACCCATGGCCCCCTGAGTCTCCACAGCCACCCACCAAGAATCAGCCCATAAATGCTGCTATTCCTTCAGGTGTTCATAAATGGCCTAGTAAAAGCCAGCACACTCCCGCCCTGAGTGGCGCAGTGGGTAGTGCGCTGAACTTTCAACCATACAATAATCTCTCTCTTAATGTTGACAAGACTAAACAGATGATTGTAGAACCCACACCCCACTCAACATCAGTGGCTCTGCTGTGGAGATTGTTAGGACACCAAGTGTGCACACAGACCTCTCCCACCCCTCACATGGTCTATTCCCACTCTTGTCATCAAAGAGGAGATACTGCAGCATCAGAGCCAGATCTGCCAGCCACTTTCTCAGATATACATAGACTGAAAGTTGCACATAAACCTTAAAATCCTTACCTGCTTCTTATACTTGGTGAAACTGCTATACTGTGTATACTAGTTATATTGTCAATATACTAGTCATATTGCCTATACTGTTTGAATAGCTCCTTAATAATACACAAACTTATACTGGCTATACTGTTCATACTTTTTGCACAATTTTTCAACCATCGCAATGTTGTTTTACTTATATTTATTTATACAATAGACAAAGAGCCATCCACACACTCAGGATAGGTTAAATCTCACGATTACCTTATTTTATACTTCTTATTTGTCATGCCGGGGGGCCAAGGGACGAAGACGCACTTTTCTTTATTCTAACAAAACACAAACAAAAAAGGTACAAGGGCCTACATACAACCAAAAGATCCCCAACAGAACACTCGCACCAAAAAGACAACACCGGTACCACAAAACAAAGACAAATCAAACCCCACAATCATTTAACATATGTCAAAGTCCCTCATACTAAAGAGAAAGAGTGGCCTTTAGCGGCCGTTGACCATGGACCTGGCAGTACCCCAATCCCTCGGAGTGGCGCCAGAGGGCCACCAGGCCCCCACAAAAGCAGGGGAGGGGTGGAGGCGGTAAACTCTGACCCTGTGGGCCCCACACGTCCGCTCTCTCTCAGGGGCTTCTGTGCTCCTCGCCCCTCTGTGTCCTCCTGAGCAGAGACCCCCTCTGGGAGCCCCTCCGTGTCCTGCAAGGCAGAGCAATGGATGTCCAAAGTGCCCCTGAAAAAATATATCCCCGCCCCTCCGTAGGGGCCCCAGTGGCACCCTCCAATGATGTGTCACTGATGCGCCAGGGGGCCCAGGTCCCCTCCAAGGCGGCAGCGGGGGAGGCAGTGGCAAAAGTGGCCCCAGTGATTGACAGGAGTTTGGGGAGCCTCGGGGAGTGGGGAACAGGGGCAACATCTTCAGGACCCGTCACAAGGGCTGCAGCATCAGGAACAGGGGCAACGGCTTCCGGATACGTGATGAAGGCTGCAGCATCAGGAACACTGGCTACAGCTTCGGGACCCATGATGAGGGCTGCAGCATCAGAAACAGGGGCTACAGCTTCGGGATCCATGACAAGGGCAGCAGTTACTGGGACTCGGGTCCTTGGAGCCAGCATGGGCTAGAGCCGGGGAGCCAGTGTGGGGGTGGAGTCGGGGGCCGGCGTGGGCTGGGGCCGGGAAACCAGCTTGGGCTGGGCACTCTGGCCACCCAGCAACTCCGTGATGGAGAAACAACTCAACCATGGCGGTTCCCCCCCTGGCTGGGTCCAGTCTACTTTACTCCACAGGCCCCTTGCCCACATGCCTGAGTGATTTCATCTGTCATCCCGGGGAGCTAAGGGACGGAGACGCAGTTGCTGTTTTCCATACTTTTCTTTACTCTAACAAAACACAAACAAAAAGGCACAAGGGCCAACATACAAACAAAAGATCCCCAACAGAACATTCGCACCAAAAAGACTGACACCGGTACCACAAAACCAAGACTCTTAAATACCCAACAGAACTAAATACGGCCATGTGTGCTTTCAGCCATCCTTAACCATAAATAGCTTGGTAACAGCCGGCATGTTCATGCCCCCCTGGCTCTTTTGAGCACTTACCTAATTAGTCTTGCCAGTGGGTTTGGCAAATAAAGCCTGGTAAATTAATCAGAGCTGTACATCAGAGACATAAACAACACAATCTCACCTTGCAGGGATAGTCAGTGGGCGTTGGTGTAGCAGGGGGTACGGGAGGTGTGGATGAAGTGAAAGTGGGAGGGGCAGTTGGAGGTGTTATTGGCAACTGACTGTTGTCAGGGTCATGAACACAGTTTGGTGAGAAAGATACATCGTCCACAGCTATGACTTGTTCACAGCTCTTGCCACCCTTAACGAACTGGAAAACAAGCTACACATGCAATAATGGGTTTAGGACCACTCATTTTAATGTATGCCGTTACTTTCTAAAGTATTAACAAAGGTTGAGAGTTTATTTCAGACCTTGGCCTTTGCTGTGGAGGTGAAGGTGACCTCTACTCTCTGCCAGTGGAATCCATGAGTTACACTGTGCCCCCAGAGAATGACATCATTGTCCCCACTGCGGAGCATACGTAGACCTATGATCAGTCTGGCCATGGGGTTGTTACCGCAAGAATAGTAGTAGAAGCTCACCTGTGAGACAAAAGGAAACCAGAAGTGAAGCCTGTATGACTGTGTGAACATTCAGAACAATGTAAACTCTATCCATGATACACTTCTCCTTCATTTGTGGAATCCATTGTCAATTATCAGTTAATTTATCAGATTTAACACTTTTTAATAATTAATCTTGACACACATTTTTTCATATTCTTTTACATTGCAGTTTTGGGGGGTATAAAATGTACACATGATATATGAAGTAGACTCTCAAAATCATGCTAATTTCTAGATTTTAGAAATTGGAGTTGAATCTAGTTTTAGATTAAACGCCCAAGTCTGAAGCTTGTGCAACATCCATAATGGTAATAACACAATATAATGGTGATAACATAACTGATCTTGTATGTAGAATTTCAAGAGTGATTTCTTCAGTAAAGATCCTGGCATAGAGCTGCTGCTGTTTATCTGTCAGAAACCCACTGGTCAGCCTGTTGTTTGTTTCTACAGTCTGTGATGTATCTAGGACTTGCAGAAGTGACATTTTCCCTGATGAAATTGATCCTACCTAGTGTGAATCAAAATAATATCGGTTGATTTGTCCGTCATTTCCTAATAATGCCTTGGTAGAACTTCAGTCCAGCTTGTGGAGGCCTAACCAATAAGACAGCTCACTTGCCTATGTCAAACCTACACTACATGGAAAACAAGGAATTTTAAGAATTTAACCCTATTATTACCTATCAAACCTTAATAATGAAATGAGAGTAACACTGAAATACCTGTTGTTCTACATACATAATTCTGTTGAATAAAATGAACTAAAAAATACAAATATGTATTTTGTTAGCTCCCATAATTGATTAGGACCAGTCTGTTTATATGATAATCACTGAGCTGCGCTCTGGCAAACTCACAATGCAGGTAAAGCTGGGGAGGAGAGTACTGGACATGATCTCTGCTGTTTGGTTTGGAGAATGCTGATAGACAGGGACAATATAATGACCTGAAACATAGAAAAGGCAATTCTGTATTATTTTCTATATATCACAATATATGTATATTATGTATATTTTAAAATATATCTGTGAATTAAATGGACATTATGGAGTGTATTATCAATTTATAGTAGTCTGACATCTACCTGCTGCTGTGTTGCGGGTGTGGTCTCTAGGTGGCATTGGCCATGCCCATTCTCCACCATGCAGGCTCCACCCATCCCTTCCCTCGCTAATCTCCCATGAGCACATACCTTGCTCAAAACTGCAGCGTTGCTTATAACCCAGCTCCTCTGACCATGCACACAACACATGCATCTTTGTCTAAACATGGGGGGAATGTTTTGTTTATGTCATGTCAGGAACACACTTTAAATGAGTGTAATGCTAGGTCTCTTACCACAACGTGCTTCGTCACTTCCATCTCCGCAGTCATCACTAAAGTCACACACCCTACTCATTTCTACACAAACACGGTTGGAACATGTGAACATACCCACTGGACATGACTCCTGAGGCTCTGAACAACAGAGAATAAAAAGATGAAATGGACAGATTTGTCATAACCTTTTGATTCTTTAATCTGCTACCAAACTGTACAGTAACATTGTAAGAAACCTGCAAAGCCAACTACATTTAAATAATCTCTTTTGCACCTGGGAGAGAACAGTTCAGGAAGGCAATGTCATCTATAGCGATGTCACCGAGCTCACTGAATGTCCTGGTGGCCTCAAAGAGCACAGTGAAAACCTGATGAGTGCGACCCACTGCCACCAGTGCCTGGAGCCAAATATCTCCATGGTCACCAGACTTCCACCAAAGAAGAGTTCTTCTTGAGCCTTCTTGGAGGAACACTTTTAGCTCTCCAATACCTGTGATTAGGTCAGCATACAAACAAATTCTTGCACAAAAACATAAACCGGGTTTGCACAAAAACATATCCGTGTCCAGGGGTGCAACTGGCTCATGTAGGCCGAATTTTTAAAATATAGCCCCAGCTCTCTTCTTGAATCAGTGTTCTTTCTTGAAAGCTCCTACTGTAGGCCCCCCCAACTACCCCCCCCCCCCCCCACATCATTTGATATTATCTGCTACTTCCCTCAGGAAACAGTTTCAAGTCCTTTTATACCTTTTATACTAATCTTTACTTTAAAATGCTGCAGTAAACTGTTTCATTTTTAAAATGTGCACTGTGGTTTATTTTGTGTGTGTGTGTGTTTACTAATTCTGTGAAACAGCCCTCTCACAATGCGTACAATAATCTGTTTCTTTGTCTTGGCTTTGAACTTGTTTTTACCGCTAAAGGCAGCCATATACTTTTAGAATTTACGCTAACAATACATAAACCAAGCTTAACTCTAATTCTCTACCAGATTCATCAGTGCAGGGCCAGTAAATGAACCTTTGTTTGGATTTATACACAAACAGTGTGTTTTTCATAGTGGCATGCTATTGGCACTCTTCTTGCCAGCTTTTGAGTTTTTATACTGCAGACACATAAATTACTTGTTAATTAGTGAAAACTTCCTGGACCTCTGAAAGCACTGGGCCTCTAAAAGAGTCCCCCCCTATGAGCAGCCCTGCTTGCAACTGCGACTTGTATCCAGGAACACTTGTCTCACCCTCTCCGTACATGTGGTAGTAGAACTCGATCATACACCCAACGCTGGCTTGCTTCATGGCTGGACTCTGCAGTGCAGCATAGCTGTTCTCATCTCCATGACTGGCCCCTACTGCCATGTACCAGCCTAATAACATCAGAGAACCAGAGAGAGACCACTGGAAGCATTGTAAATGAGATATGGTGAGAGATTCTGAGTTATGATTAGATACATACAGGAAGTAAAGAAAACTGTGGAAACACTTATATGAAAAACATTAAAAAGGTGTGGAACAGGGGTGCCTAATTTTGGTCCCATCATCTGCTGAGTTTAGCTCCAACCCTAATCTAATGTGCCTGATCCCCTAATAGAGGTCTTTAGGAGTATTGGAATATTAAAACCAGGTGTGCTGGCTCAAAACTCTGCAGGGTGGCAGATCTCCAGGACTGAAGCAAGAACTGAGCACACCTGGTGTAGGGCCTTCATAACAGCTCTCTTCACATTTTGCTCTATACACTATCGCACAAAGTATAAATGATATTTGATCAGGTGTTTAGGGAGGCCATAGGAGAAACTTATATCTGTAAATGAGCTTTGAGTTGTGTTAGCATTTACACATAACTGAATAAAGTTTAGATACAGTACTTTCGAAGCTTTCATTGCTCATCACATATATTTTTCCATATTCTGATATCTGGAACCAAACCTGTTTTTTTTAAGACAATACTTTGTTACTTTTTGTTGCATTAATGTTGTCTGCATGTGTTCCGGTATTGTATGGTGGCACCTAAGACTCTTGCACAGTACTATATATGAAAGTGTATGAGTGCTACTTTGTGTATGTTACCCAGATCTGTTCCAGTAGTATGGTCCACTGAGGGGCCAGTGTTAGCAGTAGCTGTTCCATTACGATCTCGCACCCAGGCAAACTGCCCCATACTCATGTCCATCCATGTGCAGCTGTCCATCTCAAACTGGCATCCAACAAATGCACCACTCACCATAGTCATATCTACATTGTTTAATGATGCAAACAAGCTATTAAAGTTATTACAGTGGAAGCTGCTTCCTTTACATTAATATATGCATGCATCTATATATGTACAAATAATGTATCTCTCCACTGCAGATCAAGAGAATTAAATTTACCTTCACATCGCCCTTTCCTAACTGTTATATCATCCACAGCAATGAATCCTCTATTTCCAGACTCTGCCTCTAGAAGAATCTGATGAATTCTGAAAAGTTAGAAAATGCTGTGCACAACCTGCATTCATACACTAAGTGTACAAAAATATCTAGATATTGATATGCTCACATGCTGACTTTTATGCTTTTATATATGTCTTAGTGGTCCCCTAATACTGTATCTGAAGTCTCTTTCTGAAATTTAGCCTTGGTGCAGAATTACAACCACTTCGAGCCAGTCCCACGATGAGATTTCCCTAGGATGAACCATTTCTGTGTCTGTAGCTTTAAATGATAATGAGGAGAAGAGAGGCGGGCCATGGATGAGAGAGGTGGGGCAAGGTGGAGGGTGGGGGAGGAGCCAGCTGGCTGGTAAAAGAGTTGTATTTGTCTGTAGTGAGATTCGGGACATTTCCTTGATAGTCAGGCAGTTGAGATCAGTGCCTATTGCTGTAAGACTCCTCAAATTTTACCCATTCTCATCTGATCACCCTGGTTTGCAGATGTGCTCATTCATAGTCATTTCAATGAGGGGAAAGGCAGATATCGTTGCGCCATAACAGTAGCACGGTTGTCCAAATAACAAAGAAGTACAACACTCGCATTTATGTGTATATTCACACATCATTTACACACATACCTGATGCTATCTACCTTTACATTTACGACAGCAGCCTGCTAACTGGGCTGTTGGCTGTTACAGCCACATTGTAAGGGTAAAAAGCTAAGTAACCACATACAGCAAGGCAACAAAATTTTCAGCCGTTCAGCAAGACCAGCTCTGAATTGTGTCGGCTTATTTCCTCTGAACCCACTGATTCTTCAGAGGTTTGCTTGAAGGAACTAAAAAAATACATTTGTGCTCATTTGTACATCTAAGCACCGAGCAACTGCCATGCCTCACTCATTTGCAAGCCATGATGTCTCTACAGCTAAAAGTGGTCTCTCACATGATAGCATTGACAGTCGGTGGAGCTAAGGTTTTAGGGGAGTGGGGCGAAATTCTCTGGGCGGGCAAAGCATGAGAAAGGGGAGGTAACCTTTCGACCTATGACGACATAAGGGGAAAATACCAGATCGGGCCATCTGAGCTGTCGTTCTCTCCGTCATTAATCTAATGACAGATATGGGATATTATTGAATCTGAGTAAAATTCAAGGGCCTACGAAGCAAATTGAGGTTGGTTAGGGTACACCCATCACTGACATAAGTTATATGTATAATCTCCAGGAAGTGAATGGGGCACTCTGGAGAGGTCTGTGTAAAGCCCCTCAGGATAGGGCTTTAGACCAGAGGAATTGCATTATCTGGAGCGACTGAGCTCCAAGGTGACACAGTGGCATTCCTGGTAGTGCCTCACTGCAGGAATGTACAGGGCTCGATTTCAGGCCAGGTTGGATAGTCTACTGTCTGCATAGGTTTCCATGCACAGTCTGAATACGTATATCAGATTAATTAAAGATGCTATATTGCCATGACCGTGGTACAGTATGACAATCTATGTTAATGTGTTTGTCTGCATGCGGTTAGGTGGGCTCCAGCAAGCTGGTTATGATGAACGGCTCAGTGGTGATTTCTTAAAAAAACGAGCAGGTATCTGGATGCCTTTGGACATGTAGAGTATCTATTCATGTGAAAGAGTTTAGTATGACCAGTTCTATCGAACCTGAAAAGGGCTGGTCTCAGACACTGTGGTGGAGAGGTTTCTCCAACTGTGTCCAGGAGAACTTGTTTCAAACATCAGTTTTTGCCCATTCTTTGCATCCAGAAATGCTCGCAAGGTCCCTGAGTCACTGCAGAGAAAAGACACACGAAAAGAAATCAATCAGTCCCATCTGCCATTTCTGTAATTACACAAGCCACTGAGGAACATAAATGTGATGGTGTTTTGCTCTGACCTGTCATTCATTTGGTACCAGAAAGAGAAGCAACAATTAGAATTCTGTAAGATCCGCTCAGAGATAAGTACTGCTTTGCTGATATTCTCAGCACCAGCCACCTGAGACGGGCTCAACATAAATCTGCCTGTGTGGTAAAAAAGGTGAAACGGTCATCATCCTGTATTTCAAATACACTGAAACTTGTGCGCTAACGTCTTATAGTCAATATTTGAAAATGCTGTCCTTTGCATGATGTGAACATTTAATGACCAATGAACTGCTAGAACAAGGCAATAATTACATCTCACATTATTGCGCAATGAAGGCACAATTTAGTGAAAAATTAAATTTACACAGTTTTCCACTTATGCCAGATGCAGTTCATCCTCATTTGGTGTCCAAGCACTGGCGGCATGAAATTAGTTGCTAACAAACACTTACCAAGACAATAGTCACCCAAATCATTTTAAAATTTATTTTCAAAAATTTTAAAATCTCAAGAACAAATCTCATGAGCCACAAAATGAACAAATTGTCACTGTGTAGAAGAGTGATGTGGGCAGCCTTGCAGGAGTGCTGGTCTACAATTAATTTTTGAGACAATGATCAGTTATTAAAATTGTTTTGAAGGTGTGCATGTGGTCTGAGCTGACTAAGAGTTTATGTGATATATTTATAGGAACAATTTGGGTATTGACTTTGCATTTTTCTAAACTAAAGAACCAAAATTTGGATCAAGCAGGTCTATGCTGATTGACTACATCTGGGTAAAGTGGAAAATTGTGTAAATTGCTAGAGTTTTCCTTTTACAAAATTATTTTGTAAATTTACTAGGCAGTAAATTAATTAAGGCAGTAAATTAAGGCAGTAAATTATTAATTAAGATTATGAAATTTAATCAGTCACCTACTAAGACATTTTACAGTCTACTGAAATTAGCTGGAATTGTTTCTTGTCCTCACCATATGCAGTGTGCGTAGTCTGATCGACCTGAGGGCCATGAGAGTGCCCATCTGAAAGGACCCAGTGATGACTGCCTGAGTCTCTGTTGGCTGCATTCACCCACGTGCACAACCCTGACTCAAAATCACAACTTCCAGTGGGAAAGCAGGCACCATCTCTGATTGACACATCATCCAGGAGCACGAACGACTCTTGAGCAGGACTCAGCAAAGCCTTGAATGCTACCTATATTTAAGTGATACATTTTGCTGAAAATACTTTGTGCTAGGCAGCTAAACACATATAATCAAGTAATGATGATTAATCAAGTAATCACTTTTTTTTTTAAAGGGACAAAAAATAACAGCAAACTTAACTGAATAAAAAGCTGATTCCCTAAACACCATCCCCACAGCTCCTGCTGCCCACGCCCACCCAGCGGCACTGGCCGCCCACGCCGGGGCCGAGGCTCCAGCCTGAAGCAGCGCCCAGACTACCGCGTGTAGCAGCTCAGAAGCTCCAGCCACCCCCGCGGCTCTAGCCGCCCACGCCGGGCCCCAGCCCCTGTTCTGACGCTGTGGCCCCAGCCCAGAGTCCTGCACGGGTCCACTTTTGGAGACCTGCACCTGCCCAGGCCTGTTAACACTCCGTCCGTTATCTGCCCGTGCCGTGATAAATTACACACAAATTAAAAGCCTTCTATTGAAGCGCTTAAATATTGAAAACTTTGCAACATGCTTTACACGCTGCGAAGCCACTTATTATACTGTTTTCTTCATCTGTTATTAGACCAAACTTCTTCCCATCAGACGTTGCCCTGGAGGAGTCATTTTGAACGATTTTATAAGCTCCACTTGCCAACTTCACTTTTATTTCGTCTGTCATTCCAGCGCTCCAACTACGAATTTTGGGGGAAAATCAAAGAGGAAAAGAAGAAATACAGTCGCTACTAAGTCCCTGTAGGCCTACTGAACACATTGTGATAATGACAATTTGTACATGATAATCTAATAAGTAGATATTTTCGCGACAATACTGTTTTGATTGACCTGCCTCCCCACCATATGTAATTAATTATCCGCCCACATACCCGCCCCTAAAATTCCTGAACATTAATATCCATTTATTTCAGCAACTATCTGCAGGACTCTGCCCCAGCCTGTTTCCATTCCTGATGCTACAGCCCCAGCCCCTATTCCTGTGCCTGACACTGCGGCCCCAGGCCCCATTTCTGCTGCCGCCTCCCCTGCTGCCGCCTTGGAGGGACCTCCTGGTGCTCCATTGATGCGGCGTTGGGGCGGGGGGTGTCGGAGCTCCGACGGGGGACCAGGGAGTTCCCCCAGGATATTTTTTTGGGGGAGCTAGGGGGCTCCACCCCGGAGGACACGGAGGAGCTCCCCGAGGGGACAGAAGCCCCCGAGGGAGCGGACGTGTGGGACCCATAAGGTCTGCGATTTCCCCTGGTGTGTACCTGTCCTTTGATTTGTGTTTTGGTGAAAGAGTATTGGCCCAAGTGCCACGTTTGTTTTGCTTTTTGTACAATAAAAGCTTTCAAGAGAAAATGGAAATCTGCGCCACATTCTTGGATGGGTATGCACCATTCATGACATTAAGGCATGTGTCCTTTAGGTTTGTATGGTTTACAACATGATACAAGGAAACAAAAATAAACTGAATGTTTATGGTGAATGGAAGTTGGAGAACTCACCCTGAATTTGGATGGAGAGGACACAGTTACCTCTGCCACCTCCCAGCCTGCAGAAGGTTCTCCAGAGAGAGACCACAGTGCAGGGCCCAGCTCTCCATTCAGATAAACATGCACAATGAGAGAATCACTGGGAGCAGCCGACAGCCAGTACCTACACAAACACCCAATACACTCATTCATCCATCCCATTTTCCTGACTGGCAGAATCAAAATATCTTCTGTGTGCAGTACAGTTTCACAAGAGCACTGGGTTTTCAGCAGGCACTCTTATCCATGTTAGTTTAAAATGGCAAGTGCAGAGTGAGGAAAACAAAAAGTAAAATGTTTAAACAGGGAAATAAATCTGGCCTCCTGTGTGTGGGGTTTTATCCATAAGGACTTTAAATCAGTAAATAGAAATGACTTGCATCTGAAATAAAACAAGTTAGGAACATATCACTGTTTAGCTTATCACTTTCTTTTTGCACCATCACTCTCCCTCTGATCACTGAGCAAAAGCTGACAAAACTAATGACACTGATCAAAAACGGTTACCACACACAACCCTGCAGCAAGTCCTCACACTTCACTGGCTGATCTACCTAACATTAGCAGAGGTAAAACATCAGTTTTAATTTTATTTTTTACACATTCTCTCTACAGCAGAAGATGATCATTTGAAAAACGCCACATGACTGAAACTGATGAATAGTTTGTGACCACTGCGGGGCGTTTTTTTATGAAACAGGCAATTTGTCCAAGCTTTGATACATCAGATGCATATCTTTTACTGGCATCAAAAATAAGCTGTGTCTTACCAGAACTGCAGACAGGACTCAGCAGTTTTGCTGTACTCTGGTGTTAGCAGATGTGTGGTTTCTGGCTTTTGAAGCTGCGTTCCCAAAAAAGCCATTGAATGACCTTTGATGCCAAAGAAATAATACTGTACTAAATATTTTGGCATTACTCATTTGAACAATTTCATTGATTTATACAAACAAGAAGGCACCAAGGTTGCATAAAATTTACAAAACACTAGTAATGGGATTATTTTGATAAGTTTGATCAATATACACCTATATTAAGAGGCATTGATCTCGGTTAAAGACTGGCCTGCATTATTTTCAGCGTTGGATTGCATGAACACCCTAAATTCAAAACACCCCAGAAACACTCATCTGAAACTGTGATTGGTCCAGATGCTCACAGCACACCATAAATACACTGTAATTACTGAGAAGGGTCATTTGCATACTGCAGCCTTCTGCAGTGTCAGGGGCTTATTGCAAAAGTCATTGCAATAACAACTTCAAAGCATATTATTAACAAAAAATGTACTGAGTTGTTTTAGTAGACACAAACATACTCACCAAGTAGACTTCTGTAAGTGTGATCAATATGACCACTTCTGCCATCCACATGGAGCCAGTGTATGTTATCACTTACATCCTGCTCAAACCCACACAGTGAGGCAGATTCAAAGCCACATGGGTCTAGACACAGAGAGATAATTTTAAACATTACCTGCATACAACAATAGGCCTTGTCCCAGCTACAAATAACTGTTTCAGTTCTATTATTCTATGCAATTTAAGAAAGCTAAACCCTAAAGATTTACCACTTTAGCCATAAGAAACTGTTGTCATGCTTGGTGATAACAAATCATGTAATTTGACATGATTTCTCAATTCTAGGTCATTGTAACAAATTGGTAGTGTGAATTCTAAACTTTGAATCACTGCTACTTTTGTTTTCTCGAGAAGAAGAGATATCACAAAAATCATCAAAGTTAGATAGTTGTTACGGGGAAACACCAAGGAGAGGGAAGGGGATGACGCACACAACTGAAGTAGATACACGTTAGAGTTTAATCAAACAGAAAATACACACTGGCAATAACCCTGAGCCCCGGCTCGGGGGGACAAACAAAACAGGACGCTGCAGACCCGTGCTCCCCAAACGAACAAAAGAACCAAAACACCAGGAGTGGTCAGAGCTTCCGAGCTCCACCACGGTCAGGAGCGAGGGATCAGGCGGGGGCGCAGAACGTGCTGCCCCTCAGGG
>JBBPCX010067361.1:0-13359 GCA_037974365.1 Hydrocynus forskahlii | reverse complement strand
GCAATATAAATACGACATATTTGAGCATTTATTTTCTGACATATTAGAGGAAGCAGAGCTTCCCTTGTAGTCTTAGAGAAGCCACCACTGGTGTGCATGTGACATAAGCAGAGACAAGACATTTCTAGTAATTTCTCCATTTTTATCTTCTTCTCTGTAATGAATGTTACTACTTTTTTGTAGCCAAATCAATCATGTAAGGAAAACAGTCAGATTATCTTACTCTTGTAAATTTTGAATATAGGAAATGCCAGTTTATTGCTAATTTTTTTTTCTCTCAATAACAATTATTTTAGAAGTTTCAAAAGTGTGTTTTCAACTCATCTTCACAGGCCTTGGAAGGCCTTGGAAGCAGCCAGCCCTTTTTTGCTCTGAAAAGTCTGAAATAACTCAATTTTCTACAGCCGTTTGAGTAAGTGTGACACCCACCTTAATAAGATAAACCTTTATTAGTTCCACAAGTGGGAAATTTACTGTGAAAGCATACATGCGTTACGTAATGTAGAAAGCCTGACACACTTTAGTAAGTTGTTAACTTGCATTGTGACCTCAGTTAGTCTAGCTTGTGATCAAGCTACCTTTGCCAGACCCTGAGTTTGTCATTGACATATTTTAGCTTTTAATTTTCAAGCTTTTTTAAGGATGTCAGACAGAATCCTAATAAATTTTTTTATATAAAAATGAGCCTGACCGAGGCTTTTTACATGCCAAACAAAGGCTTCTGCAGCTATAGAAAAGGGAACATTCTTGGATTCTCCCTGTGGATAAGCTGGCCGCAAAGAGGGTGAGAATGGAATTTCTCCCCACCACAGTCAAAGAGGCCGCTGATGTGCCACTCTTCCAGCAATCTTGCCTGCTGCTTGTGTGCGCCTGAGGAAATCCTCCATCTAGTGTTTGCAGTGCCTTGTGTTCCCCCACAATTTACTCCTCTGTTGTGACCTTCTCGGTTCCCTCCCTCAAAGCTGGCTACACTGATGTTTTCAGTGTCAGTTCCAGTTCCTTGCTCCAGTGCTGACTCATCTGACTGCTCCAGTGCCGGCTCAACAGGTCACTCAGCCGGCCTCCCAGTTTGGCCCTGGACACTTTAATAGTTTGTCCAGGTTTCTGCTACTGTCTTTGGTCCCCTCCCTGTCTAGTCCTATTTTGCCGTGCATTTGGCTTTACTTTTGGATCCTGCTTTTGTTGCTCTGGCGGTTTGTGTGTGTGTGTGCATGTTTGTGTGTGTTTGTGGGGGGATATGTCATAGTTCTCCTAGCCATGTTCTCTTAACATGTCTTGTCTGTTCTGTATACTCCCTTTTTGTCACGTTTGTTCCTATGAGATTTCTCTGTCGCATTGCTTTTCTAATTCCACTGTGCTATCTGTTCCAGTCTTTAAATAAAGTATCTCATCTGCCTTGCTTGTTTCAACATGCATTGCAGCAGCATTACAACCATATAAAATAGCAAACATTGCAGGAGGTGAATGATGAGCAACCCAAGTGATTTCTAACAGCACAGTAGAAAGCAACACAGAAGCATAATTAAAGATGTCACGCACCCTCTGCTTTTATGTTCTTTTAGGTGACAGATGAGTCCCAAGGACTATGACAGTGTTTATAGAGAGTATTTGCTGTGTACCACCAATTTGCTTGGCACCAACAAAATCATTGTTTTTCAATGGAGAGAGCAGTGCACCTTAACCTAGAGGCTTCTTTCAATCCATTTTGCCACCTTAATGCGCTTATCTTTCAAAGAACCCATTCCGCCCTGCCTGCACTCTCTACTCTTTTCTTCACCTCTCTTCACACTTTTTGTTACTCTGGACTGTTAACCCAATCTTGTCTTTCAACCTGTCCATCACCATAGCAAACAAGAAAGGGTTCAGAGCTGATCCTTGGTGTAAACCTACCTCTACGCATCAGTAACTACTACCCCAGACCGCACTGCTGCCACACTACCCTTAGTTACATTCTTAGATCACCCGCGAATTATGAAAAGCCCTGAATTTGTGATGTGGTAAAAAATGTATATTTTTATAGTTTTATAAATGCGTCCAAAACACTTTAATTTAATTTTAAAATCAGCTTAGTACATTACCCTGATGTATTATGTATAAAGGTAAACCCATATTTGCACTGTACAGTGTACACTGAACAGCTGTCTCCTGCAGTGCTAGAATGTAGAATACCGATGTTATCCCTATATATACTGTACTTTAATTAATGCAAGCATGTTTTCTTTGGTATGCGCTGTTGTTTTCTTTGGTATAAGCAGGGTAAATGCAGTAATAATTTATTATAATTTACAGTAATAAAAATACAGGGCTTTAAGAAGAACAAAACAAAAAACATGAGAACACTCGAGTGAGACCCAGGAAACTGTTATGACGTGGGAATGCTGGACTGCATCTACCAGAGAAACGTCACAGGGCAGCAGCCAATGAATGGTTGCTTTGTGTTCTCTCAACAGTACTAAAAATTTATACAGATATAGTTTTTATATGGAACTTTTGCTGAATTTATGCCAATATTTATGTTACAAAATTAGTAAATTGTATTTTTCTTATTAGCACTAAAATGCATGAAAAATTATATATTACCACGAAAAAAGCAAAATAAAAAAGGAAATTGGCGGTTTCCATGGACAATTATTTGTTTGGTTCTAAGAAAAAATCCGCAAACGAGTAAGGCCGCGAACTCTGAACGACGTCTTTGCGGGGGAACACTGTATCACTCTCACATACTTCTCTGCTGATCCTTGGTGTAAACCTACTCTACGCATCGGTAACTACCGCACTGCTGTCACACTGCCCTCATACAAATCCTCACATACAACTAGTTATACGTCTTAGCTTTAGCCTTTGCCACTACTCTCTTTACCTTACGGTTCACCTCTTTATACTCCTGTCTACTTTTTTCATCTCTGACAATCCCTCCTCTTCCTCGGTATGCTGTCCTGTAATTCCTCATTCCACCACCAGGTTTCCTTGTCCTCTTTCCTCTGTCCAGATATCATGTTTCTAGCTGTTTTCTTTACTACTTCTGCAGAAGCTATCTGACCACTCTTCACTGCCACCCAGTGTCTCTCTTACAGTGCATGTATTTTTTAGTGCTTTGAAGAGAAACTGAACAGTCTTGACTGCAATGAGGTATAGTCAATCTAATTAATCTAACTAATCTAATCCTGCTCTGTGGAGCCATATCTGCTGTGCAGTCTGTAGATCTACTATACCATTCATCTAAGAGCATTTTCATAGTGGATTATTAAATCTTTTGATAATTGTCTTTTATCCTTCCTTTGTTTCCAAAGGATTTTTCAGTGTGTGCACTTTATGGTCTTATGTTAGTTACATTAGTTATTCAGCCAGTCATGTTGTTATACATGTCTTGGTTCTTCTGTCTTTAGTGACCACATGGAATGCTAAGAAGTTTTTTGTGTTTTGAGGCTATGAGGCTAGGAAACAGGTGTAGTAAATTAATGTCTGACAGGTATAGAACATTAATCACATAGCTATGCAGTCTCTGTAGACAAACACTTTCAGATCATACTGAAGCTCATTGACTTATAACAGCACTTTCTGGATGGCATCTTTGCCACAAGTCCATTTTTTTTATTTCTGTCCTGCTAGATCTGCCCTGGTCAGCTGTTAGGGCAAAACTTTACTGTGGGTTAGCTGCACATATTGCATTAAAATTCTCTGTTGCATCACTCAGTGACCTTAGCACATCTTTGTGTCTGTTTTGTAAAATGGCATTTCCATGGCCAAGCAGCTACACACAAGCCTAAGATCACTTTGTGCAAAGCCAAGTGTCGCGGTAGTAAGGCATGCTGCCACTGGACTCTGGAGAAGTGGGAATATGTTCTCTATCTGGCAGTCTGTTGGAAGAATCTGAACTTTGCAGATACAATGAAAATGCTTCTTATTGGAATGCCAGTAGTGAAGTTTTGTGGAGACGCTATTATGGTCTGGGGGAGTTTTCAGGAGAGGACGTCAGTGGGCTGCACAAAAGCCTAACCTCAACCCAGATAAGCACTTTTGGGATAAATGGAATGTCAATTGCCAGGCCTTCTCATCAAACATCAGCTCTTAACAAATTCCCTAAAATGGCAGGTAGGTGTTTTTGTCTTGTAACATCAGCGCATTGGACATGCATTGGACAGAAAATGCGGGGTTTATTTTATGTTTGTCCTCAAAATAAGGTCTTACAGTGGCTGTTGTGTATATTATTTTTATGGAAGAAAAGCAAAATAAAATACCTTTATAGTGCCACAGTTCCCCCTCCCAGAATGGTCAGGTGTTAGAATGTTCTAGCAATAGTGCATGTATAGGCTTCTTACTTAATGTCAGATAAAACTTGAGCTGCATGCTACGTTGTTTTCAGAGGCATTATAGATTCTTATTATTTTAGGAGATTTTTATTTTACAAAACAGCAGTCAGTAATATCCACTCTGCCCCCCTTCTGCTGTGAAGCAGTTGTATCCTGGGCTCATTCAATAAATCAGCTGATCATCAAGCTCTTAATGAAAAATCCAGTACCAGTGTCTAGGCAAAAAAAAGCTGGTGTAAGAGTATCTGCTAAGTGAATATGGTGATTTGGTTCTTGGGTAATCAGAAACATTGGTACTTGGTGTTCCAGCTGCAAACACAACACTCTCTATTCAGACCACTCAATGGGGAGAAAGGACAGGAAATGAGTGCTTGAGAGTACTGGTTTCGCATGGATGTGTGTAGCGATCCTCAGTGAAGGTGGTTACCGTGGGGATGGATGGTTATGAGTGAGGTTGGCAAGCAACGCTTCCTATGCTTCACTTCTCATTTCAGCAACCTGAGCCTAATGCAAAGTCCTGAAGCTCTCTCCCTTTCTCCCTTTACTTTTTCTTTATCTCTGTCATTCCCTTTCTTTTCTCTTCTGTCATGAAAAAGGATAGTATTTTTTTAATAGGCTTGGCCTTCAATCAGGGACTCCTGTCTGCTTAATGTATGCTCTTGTGGCTGTTTGTTTATTTTCAGCCTTAAGTTGTAACTAATAGAGCGACATTTGCATGCACCGATTCCGACAGTTCAGCCCACACATCATCCCATATCAAAAGCCATTTCACACTACTGAAATGGTGCGGAGGCTTGTCTGAATTAGTGTCCCAAATTCAGAATGACAAAATGCTTCTTTGTCTGGATGCAAAGCAAGTGACAGGGAGATGGGTGGGGTTAAGGATAGTGAATGATGAATTATGTGCCAGTGTGAATGCAGTTCAGCATGGTGACAAGTTAAATTGTCAAGTGCTGTGCATTTAGAACCTGAGTGCGTTTCTTCTTTTCTCTCTCTCTTTTTGTTCTGAAACCAATACCAATTCAGTAACACTTATTTGGCTTAATACAAGTTTATGTTTGTAATTACATGTCATACAGGTCTGAATTGTACTCTTTTCTTTATGTGCAATCAGTATCAAAAGCAATAAAGGATTTGCAAATGCACATATGCATATATAAAACATAAATACAATGTCATAATAAGGTAATGTTTACACTAATCTGCGTGAAATGATATACAAACTGGCATTGATGCCCAACTTCTTGGAGGACATCCAGCACAGCTGATTTCCCTGCTCAAATGCACCTCATTCAACTCACATTTTAATTGCCAGGTTTAGTGAGTTTTTTTGAGGATAAGACCTACCAAACTGTGCAGGACCACAGCTGGGTTCCCCTACTTCCTCACTCTCTTCCTGTTTTCAGATAGAAAAGATGCCTGTCATTGGTACACAAAGCTGACGTTCCATGTTCTTTTAGCATGGGGATAACAGCATGACAGCTCAATACTGTTTCTGAGAATGTGGCATGGGGAGGTTTATTCACTGGTTTGAGAGAGGTCTTATGTTAAGATGGTCATGATGAAAAATATTATGGAGTCACAAACTTTGAGTATCTGGCCCCCGAGGCAATAGTAACTGAAACCTTCAGCAGTCTCCCCTTTCCTTATTTAATCTTGACTGAATTCAGTGTCAGTGTGATGGTAAGGGTGTACTGTCTGCCAGTAGAAAATAGACAAGAAAATATTCAGCTTCAAATTTCAGCTGACAAAATTCAGCATCATACTGGAAATAGAGGTATTCATTGTGACACTTTGAAACTGTTCATAGAAACTGATTTGATTTGTTCGTATTGAAATAAATGCTTGATGATTGTAAAAGGCAGACAGAAGGAGAGACAGAAGGCTTTCTGGCTCCCTTACGTAATTTGTCTGTGTGAAAAGAGTGGGTGGAAAAGGAAGGGTGAGAGAGGGGGAATGGGAGGGAGATAGACACTGAAGCCTCTACAGGTATCAGCTCTCTGTAATACTCTGTAATAACAGTGTCTTGCCTACATACCACGTAATAGTCCAGGGACATCAGATGTTGAATGAAAAACGACTCAGCTGAAGAGACAGAGGAGGCCCCTTCCCCTCAACTAAAACTAAGATGTGAATTATGAATGCCAACTACAGCTCTGAAAATAGTTCATCTCATTGCCTCCCTGCTAGCCCAAGCTGCCAGCTGTGCATTAAACTTTTATGATTCTGTTTTGAACTTTGGCAGTGCACCATATTTTTTTGCTCACTCACACACTTTTGCCACACTGATTTATTGGTGAGAGCCTCTGTTTTTAGATAGCAGTGTCATGGCTGCCTCCCAGGATCCTGCTCCCTGTGGTCCTGAAATCTGAAATTGATTTGTAAAGGCCAACAACACTTGTAAAGGTCAAGGGACAAAGAATCAAAGAGGGATTTGGGTGAACTCTAAGTGGACCCCAGTAGAGGAGGGCTCTATGGCAAAATATATATCACAATACTTCAAGGGATATGTCAGGATATTAATCTTTATTTTTAACAAGTAAAACCCACAGAAATACTGTCAAGCTAGCAATACAATGATTTTCATTCAGTGTTTCATACACTGCTTGTGCTAAATCCCAAATGCCTAAATGTGCTGTATTTGTAATGAAGTACAGAATTTGGCATTGTTATGAAGTACTGGCGATATCTTGATAAGCTAAGCAAACTATATTGTGACAATGTAATTTATCACAGTAACAATAAATATTGTTATATAGTGTTGGGCAGAAACTAGCTAATCTTAAATAGGCTCTCATTGGCATTCTCTCTGGTTCCACCGTGTGTGTGTATGTGTGTTTACAAACTTGGCTCACTTTGTGGATGAAGGAAAGCATACTGTCCCCTGATAAGATGGCCCCTCAGTATGAGCAGACTGGAGCACCTTGGTACCTCAAGTCTTAGTCAGTGCGTGGGACCTGTAGCCTGACCCCAAACCCAGAGCAAATAATGTTTTAGAAAGGAAAGTGAGAGCTCAGTTGCAGCTTCTTGGCCATGTCCTCACCCAGGGGTGACGCTCTGACCCTCACCTTCCCTTAGGTAATCCGATCCAAGATAAGCAGCGTTGTCCAGGCCTCTTCTCCTCATCCTGTCCTCCTCCACTCCCTGCATCAGGCTTGCTTCAGCCCCAGTGGACAACGTGTTCCGCCCTCCAATACCACCACGCGACCACGGAATCCAGGAACCTGCCACCACGTCGATCACGTCTTCACAGCTGGGTAATTAATACCACAACTCAGCCTTCTTCAGTCCAAGCAGAAAGCTTGTTCACAGCTGAGAGAGAGAGAGAATAAGAGATCAATGTCAGTACAAAACTCTCCCCCTAGACATTACTTTGGCGTCTGTTTATCCCCATGTCCCACCTCTGATGGTGGGTACTAAGGGAGTGAGATACTTTTTCAAACCATGAAGACTCTGCTCGCAATCTCCTGGGAAGCAATCTAATTTTTTTTTGTTGTATCTTTCAAAGCCAAGTGAACTATAAAGAGTAACACTTAGTTTGCAGGTGTCACCTTGGTTGTGCATCAAACTCACCTATGAGGTTTCAAAGGTTGCACTTTAGGAGAAAAAAGCAGACCACTCTGAATGAACCAATAGCTGAGTTAAAAAGGCTGCTTTTGTTGACACACCATAGGGAGGCCCACAGCTCTTAGAAATGGTGGACGGGGTGAATTACACGGTTCTGATAGTTAGCCTCCAGTCGCAGATTAAAGCTCAGTTGTTTTCTGTCTTAAGGGAAACACTCTCAGACATTGTTCTTGACAAGAATAAGTATGACGTGAGTGTTATTTAATGGTAATATTTTCTTTACTACACTCTCTCAGCTGGGAAACTATGCTACTTCCTGTTTCATCCACACTGAACACAAGCATGTCCATGGTGTCTTTAAGCCCTTGCGCTGGGTAGCTGTCATATATAGTCTCACATAAGTTCTGCTTATGAGCCAAAGCATGCCATACTCACAGATTTGCTGCACTGGACAGCCTAACAATAATTGCATGTCTTTACAGTAGATTTAGTCTGTATAATAATATAATAATTGTTCATTAATACTTCATGGTGTTCATGCTAATATATTTGCTCAGTGCTTCATGCAGATACTAATGTTTTTAGTGAGCGAGCAATAATATCTTTGTTTCTATAACTTTCATCAGTTTCATCAGTATATCTAAGCTCCCAAGCGTGTATCTGCAAGAGGCAAGTTTCACCA
This sequence comes from Hydrocynus forskahlii, assembly GCA_037974365.1. NCBI lineage: Eukaryota > Metazoa > Chordata > Actinopteri > Characiformes > Alestidae > Hydrocynus > Hydrocynus forskahlii. The sequence goes on along the minus strand of JBBPCX010067361.1, from coordinate 4,800 downwards.
ACACCTGGCAAAAACCACAGAATTGGAGTCCAAGAAAGCCCTGCCAAAAAAAAAACACGAGATAGGCTGGAAGTGGTTACAGTGTGTACAATCTACATTGAGCCATTTGTTCAACAGTAGGAAGTAGCCTGCATTATTTCTGCCTGTTGTTGGTGAAAATGGTTTTCTTGCAGTATCAACCGTCCAACTGTTATGTTATATAGCATGTAATGGGCGGCGGAACCATTATAGCAAAATCATTTGTTTCGGCCCCACCACTTTTCCCCTCCCGGACAACAGTAGAGACATAGAGAGCAGCGCCCGTCCCCCCAACTTTTTCATTCCTGGACTACAGCCGAGACGTAGAGAGCAGCGCACCCCTCTCCTCGGACACCAGCCGAGATGTCCCCCCACATTAAAAATGCTTGCAGCATATGAGTGGCTGTGTGATTTCTGAACAGATTAAAACATGTGCAGCCGGAGTGCAGGAAAACAAATTGACTATTTTCTAGTTTTTACTTTTTCTACAGTGAAAGGTTTGATGTGATATGTGTACGTGTCAGTCTACAACCATCAGATGCGGCTATTTTGCAGAAACAAAAACAAAAATACATACAGTGTAAAACAAAAAACACTTACAGATTTTCATTGAGGCAAAAGACCAGTTAGCAGGCTAGCTTGTTACTTGTGTTAAACAGAAACCAACTGAAGTAACTGATATGTGTTATCAGCTACTGACATGAAGTGAGTTTTCAACCAATCCAAAAGCCAAAAGTGAAATGAGTCAGTCAAGAGAGGAGAGAGTAGTGCCTGCAGGAGGCTAACAAATTGGCTAAGCAGAGATAATTGCACAATATTATTAATTAATTAATTAATTAATTAATTAATTTATTTATTTCTAATAGTGGTGTTTATACAAGGTAGTCTCTTAAGGTGTTAAACAATAACAGATTATTTTAACCTCTTAAACTTTTTGCCTTTTATTGGATTCAATTTAATGCACAAACCTGTTCCTTAGCCTAATAAATGCCTTATTACATTTATGACATTTGGCAGACACTCTTATCAAGAGCATCCCCCTGGTGCAACTGAGGGTTAAGTGTCTTGCTCAAGAACACAATGTTGGAAAGTCAGGGTTTGAATCTGAAACTTTGTGGTTGTTGGGATCATAGGAAAGTGTTTAATCCACTGGGCCAGGGGTGTCAAACTCTGGTCCTGGAGGGCCGGAGTCCAGCACAGTTTGATGGGTCTCCTACACAAACGCATTCACTTAACCTGGTGAACCAGGTGTTTCTGAGCAGGGAAATCACCAAAATGTGCTGGACACTGGCGCTCCAGGACCTGAGTTTGACACCTCTGCACTAGAACTTCAGAATGTATATTTTATCTGTTACAATAGACTAAAGTGTTTATACAAGATAGGTGTACCTAAGAAAGTCAGTGTATTATTTTTTTATTTAAATTAATTTTGACATACATCTTTTCTTTGATTGGCATCATGCAAAGAAACTAATACTATCCATGCATCAGGTATTTAGAAAACAATTGCTTATTTACTCACTCATGTAGACATGTAGTTTTCCTATGATTAGATTGCTTAAGAATGTGTAAGTATGTTTCGATGAATTGTTGCCAGGATCTGGTTGTTTAAAGGAATATGTTTTATCTTGAACATGACTGACTGATTCTAAATTACCATGGTCTGAGAATTCTTGGTACAATATGAATAAGTAATATGAGTAATATAAATGCCTAAATACAGTATCAGAATGCAAAATTGGAGCGGTTCAACACCAAAGGCCCAAGTCATCTCAGAAACTGATGGTCTTTTAAAAGACCTGTGTTTAGCCATAGGCTGGAACAACAAAAACTATCCCAAAATGACTTCAAAGGTAATTCTTAAAACACTGAGCTTTGTGAGTTTTCACTCACTTTAGCCTTTTTTTATGTCTTTTAGAACATCAGATAATACTGCAATGTATTGTACTTTTAGATGTGATTTTGAGGAAAAGAAAAATGTTATTATTCATTTTTCATATCCCGATGCAAACACAAACACACACACACACACACACACACTCTTCACTCTTATCTTCCACTATTACAGCTCTTAGGTGGGTTGTCCTTGAGTCTGTCAGCCATGTATCCCCTCCCTTACACACCTCTGCCTTTTAAAATAGAGCTTATGTCTGCATTGTGAGATTCTGGATCAGTGTACACTGAAATGCAGGACAAGAGGAAGAATGGATTTAGGTCACACGATATACAGGGTATTTGTGTGTGTGTGTGTGGTCGTGCGCTGTGATCTGGTTTGTAGGAAGACACCATTCCTCAGGCAGAGTGGTCACGAACAAAGCTTTGTTTGTCACATTCATGCTGGGTGCCCGGCTGGTCTATGTGTATGTGTGGGCTGTAGAAGGCATTAGAAGTAGGAGGGGGAATATTCCACATTAATGCTGAGGCAACGGAGACACTGGAAGAGCTGGAGCTGTGTGTTCACTCTGAGCTATTTGAGAGAAAAGCTCATCGTCACTGGCCAGCCTGCGCCCAGCAAAATAGTAAATATCTGTGACTGGCTCGCACATTCTCCCACTGGCTGCCACTGTTTTTTTTCCTTACTCCCTCTCGCTTTCTTTGTATCTTCTCTCTTTTCTCTAGCCACTCTGAGGTAATTGTCTACAGAGGACACAAGGTTTAGGCTGAAGTTCAGCTTGTGCTTATACATTTCTTAGTAAGTACTTTCGCTGTGATATGTGAGTATTGTATAGAACCTGCTCAGTCCCTCAACAAATACAGAGTTACTTGGTTCTGTCACGTATGGCACATACCAGTCCAGGAATTAGGCGCAGGTGTGGATTTCCATGATCTCAGTATTCTTTATTTTTACAAACAACCAAACACAAAAAGGGTCGAGGCCCAAAATATAAACCAACTTCAAAATACAGGTACATACCAAGGGTATTGTGAGGGAAGACTGACAACCAAAACATGAACTCATGAACTTTTATACCTAAATGTGCACAGACCTAAAACAATGAAAACTTACTAGTCCGTTCTGGCATTTCAGCCAGCTTCAGTATTTCCGGGGCACACTAGCTATCCCGTTTTTCACTCGGTCACAGCAGGACCTACCAAGGATAACGGTAAACAACATGAATTGCGTCATTCAGGCCGCATCAAAGACGCCTAATGCTTTAAACTGTATGTGTCCAGCTACATACACAACTATGAAGGTAAGTCTCTGTTTTGAGTTCTAAACTGTCTCTGACACTTGCTAGCTGTTTACTAGCCAAAGTTAGCACCTTGATAGAGCAATGCTTATTTACTAGCTAACATTAGCAGTGATAGGTAGGTTAACGTCATGAATATGTTATTTCTTTGTGCATTGTACTATACTTACCCCAATGTTAATCTCAGTTTCAAACAAGGAATCAGGAGAGGTGACTGTTAGGTCTGAGTGCTTCGGATCTATGAGGAAAAGCCAAAAGCCAAAAGCCTCACTGAGTGTAAAGTCATCCCGCATCAGTTCAGGTTCATAAGAAACAGGTTCCTGTTTGTCAGATTCACATATCATTACTGTGAATGGTTTAAGACCATCACTGAACTACATATTCCCATGTAATTCTTTTTTTCCATAACACTTTTTAAAGTTCATTAAGTTCACTAGCAGAGTTCCACTTGCTGAGGTCCACTAACAGAGTTTCACTAACAAAAGTTCACTAATTTATTATGTGAAAGATTGTCTGTACTTGCAGCAGGTACAATTTGTTCTCTAACAGATTTTTGTATTATAACAGTGCGAAGAGATTCAACTCCTGTGGCGTTACAGAAGTGCCAATGTACCTGTGTTCCCAGCTGAGACTCACATCCAGTTCCCCCAGTGTTCAGCTGCACAGAGACTGAGCAAAAGTGGCATAAAACAAGGACTATGGCAACTAATCTGACGCTTTGGTTTTATTTATGGATATCTCTTCTATGTTTATAGAAAAAATGTTTGTTTGTATACAGGGTATTAAACCTGGTCCAGTAAACAAAATGGTTATCCTGTCAGCCAGACCAAGAGAAAGAAGACTGATAGAAGGACTCAGGTTTGTGTTACTATCAATACTACTCCAGTCATGAGTCCAATTCCTTGAACTGATAGGCCACCAATGCCCCACAGTGACACTTGCATGCACAACTACATATGCATGTCCCCACCTTCCCACACACACACTTACTTACATACATCTGTGGACATGCAAACATGCAGACCCACAAGTACACACACAATACTCATTGTTCCATACATGCGTGCATGCCTAGACACATGTTTTTGCACACATATATTTATTTATTGCACACTTGTTTCCTTTTTGTCTTTTTCACAGAAGCAACTTGTATAAAAGGTTTTAGCTCATCTTTGCCGAAAATATCAATGCTGTGTTGAATATAATAAATGTGAGTTAAATGTTGCTGCACTGTATTTCTGTTAATGCAAAATGACTAACAGATGACTTGGATTCAAGCATTCAGGTGTTTTGTATTGCTTAAGTAATTAAGGTAAATGACTAGAAGTAAAAAAATGGGTGATAACAAGAGCAGAGTACAACTTGAATAAAAAGTAAAAAAAAAACGGCACTTACCTGTGTGCAAATATAAACATGAGAAGGGGGAAATATAAAAATATACAAAGATAAAACTTGGCCTATTTAAGATAGAGCACTGCTCAAATTTAACAGTTTTTTTTTTAAATAGGCAGCATATGACAGCTTGACAGCGACGTCTCATGCTCCTCACTAGCCTCATGATGTTGTTCTGAGGCAATGCATTCCACTCTTC
>JBBPCX010067360.1:0-13360 GCA_037974365.1 Hydrocynus forskahlii | reverse complement strand
TGCCACTTTTTGTTCAAATGTAAATAAAAGCTGAGAAATATTTTTTCCACAATGATGCCTCTTGTACATCGTCTTATAATCTTCTGGGAGACGCCTGTGTCATTTCCAGTGAAGAAAAAACTTGCTTGTTGAATAAAAGTAACTAAGTCAAAATCTGCCAGGGGTATGAATAATTTCGTTTACGACTGTATATATTTCCACTGTGCACTTATTCACATGTATATATAGATATAGATATAGATTATGTATACACATATATGTCTATATTTATATTTTTTTGTATTAGTTGTAAAGTGTACTTTTCTTGTTTTAGTCTATTGTTTTCCTGCTCTTAACTTTGCTCTGTCCGATTTCTGCCGTAACAATACAAATTTCCCACTTGTGGTACTAATAAAGATTTATCTTGTCTTATCTTTTATCGTATCTTTTTACTTTTCACCTACACAAGCTCAAAAATCTTCAGACACCATTTTGGGATACAGGGGAACACGGAATATTTAGACTTTTTGAAGAGCTGTTCTCCAGTTTCATTCTTTGATGTACTAAATTAAACTTTTTTTATTGAAATGTTAAAAAAAAAAAAAACGTTTATGCATTTTTAGCCTGCAAAGAGCTGTGAAACACTGTGCTTGTGGCACAATTGTGCTTTTTTTTGGGAATCCGAACGGGTCCCCAAACTTTGCTTGTGCAGGAGGTCCCGTGAATTCCTTGCTCCTATCACTGAGAGACCCTGTCCTAATACCCTGTCCCTCTAACCCCTTTGATCTAAGTTCACCACAAGAATAATGTGCCCAGGGAGATCACAGGCATTACTCCGAGGCCACAGACCTTGACGCTTGTGAGGTATTTATCTGTGCCTGTTGGAAAGGGCTCCCATGGGTGAGGCAGAGTTATTGTCCCAGGAGCAGGTGAGGCTAAAGCTTTTGTGATGGACGTCCATGTGCTGAGCGAACCACGAGACTGGGCAGAGTAATATCAGCGCATGCAAGAGCGCCATAAAAAATCATCAGACAAAGAGAGCCTCTGCAGGTCTTAAGAATTTATCTCTGTGAGAGAGTGTGAGACAGACGGGGTGGTTGACCTCCCACAGCCAGGGAAAACTTAACTGTGAGAGGAGCACGCGTTAAAGGCAAGCAACATTGCGCTAAAGTTACATGTAATGACAGTCGTGGAATTTAGGCTGTAGCTTGCAGCCTGCTGTGATGTCACTTCATGCAAGTTTGCCATAACACCGAGCAATCTGAATGCTAAGTAGGTATAATCAAAACGAAATTTATGAAATTTCGTCCCACAGCACTCTACCTTGACCTCCCATCTTGTACGTACTCTCAATATGCTCAGTTCACTCAGTTGAGTTCCATCATTCCAACTTCTTCTGTACTAGGATCCTCAGGGTTACATCATTTGATCTTTGTTGATTCACTGGTTGAGCAACTCGTTGTAAATTGCATGAAACAGAGACAATTTTTACATTGACCAAGGCTATGTCTGTTTTCTTCCCATTGCTCACCATTTAAGTATTAATGGGAGATGTTGCTGCAAGCGGCATCATTTAACCCCAGCCTCAAGTCTCAGTCCACGAGGCTGGACCACAGCTGAAACGAAATGGATTTGACAAGGTTTATTGAATTAACCTGGGGGCTGAGGATAAAAAAGGAGACGCAGAACTTAAATGCATTTTGGCCCGGAATTGCGGCCCACATCTTGCTGTTCCTTGATGACCAAAATCCCCTTGAGGCTTAAAAATAAACAGAAAGCACGGAGTAGGCAGGGAAAGGGAGGGTATAAGTAAATGACACAAACAGTTTATGATGATAGAGTTTATGTATGGTCAGATACTGGTGGAAAGGGAAAAGTCTGGGCATTCTAGGCAGTCTGGGCATTCTGAGGCTTTTTATAAGCCCGTTTAGCATTTACCATTATGTTATACAGTCATAGACTGCCAAATACTTGGCCTAAACAAAGTCACAGCATTACAGGGCCATTTTGTAGAGAAACTGCAAGATTATTTCTTGAAACAGGATTCCTCAGTAAAAGTTTAAACCCAAAGTGCTAACAGTCCAAAAGCAACCACAATAGTGAAGCGCTGTAGCTCAGTTCCCCAATAAATCAGATCAGAGAGTTTCACAGCTTCTCCACTGTTCGGAAAATGAGGACAGGGTGGGAGGCCCATTAATTTCTGGTGGACTTCTGAATCTCACTGCAATAGACGACCAGCAAGACAGCCCCACCTGGCTTCATATTCTAGGCCCTCGCATGCATTATTCCTGCTGCTCCAGTTTAATATGTATGACTGGTTCTCTTCCTCTCTCTTGCCCCGAAACAAGCTGTCTGTCAATGGTTATCCTTACGCCACTGTCTGGTTCATACAAACAGTCAGTTTCCCGACCCACAGAACACTCAGTACCACATACGCTGATAGAACTGTTCAAATAGTGACTTCCCAGAGAATATTTGATGCAACACTAATCTATATTAGCCACTGGGTTGCCAGTTTTCTAGGTACCCATCACATACCTGCATCGACTATCTGATTGCCGCAAAATGTTTTAACCTTCCTCTACCTCCCTCTCCTTCTATTGATGGACAGGTTTGGTGGGCTTATAAATAGTGCAGCAGGCTATATTCTGTAACTGTAAACCTACAATATGCACCTTTACAGTAGGGGTTTCTGATAAACCAACATCCAAGAAGGGCAAGGAGAGACTTTTCGGTATTGACCGAGGATTCCAAGTTTGTTTCAAATCACATTGTCAGCATCTGTTTTAAATCTCTCCAGCAAAAAAGAGACTGATGAGAACCTTTTCCAGTAAGATTGATGGGTAGCTTACTACATTAACATTCATAGAGGTTTATTCCCAAAACGACCAGTTATACAGTGCTGCTTTAGTCAATTTCATTCTGGGGAAAGTGTTATGACAACTGATGTTTGTTGGAATAAAGAGGCGGAGCCCCAGGAACTGTGTTGTTGGGCTTCTCCACTAAGAAACGACACCTGAACGGTATATGGGCAGGATTAAAGACTCTCCAGTCAGTTGAGAGGGTGAGGGGGTGTCTGAATTGAAAGGATCTGGGTTGGAGAGGAATGAAAGGAGTTTATTTTCACTGTCTGCACCCGCGTTTGGCCTGTTTCTCTTTAGCTTCCTAGCCAACAGGGCATGATCCTGCCTCAGGCCACAGCCGCCATGGGTGTATGTAAGGTGTCATGAAAGAATGATGTAGGTATCATGTGGCTTAGGAAAAGTGTTACTGATAGGAGTTCTTGTTAAATAATGCCCTAAAGTGCATTTTCACACAGAGGAAATGAAACATTTGAACTCCCTGGTAGTACTGAATTAACTAAGCCAACAACCTTCCGTTTGTTTATTTTGTGTTTTTTTGCTTTAGGTGCTCCAGGTAGGTCCAGGCTAAGAGGCTTCATCAATATTTAAGGTCAAATTGCCATTTCAGTTGGTTAAGTCTTTACATAAAATGCTGTCTAAAAGAAAGGTCTACACAAAAACAATATAATAGCAAATGTTTGTTTTGCTATATGTCATGCTATATGTATTATGGATCACATTACTAAGATTTGAACCATCTGTCAATAGTGCTGAGCAGTAGAACTGGAACAAAGAATGAAACAAAACATACTTTTCACAGAATTTCAGCTGAAACTGAAGAAACAAAATCCCCTAAAGCTGCTCCACATCAAATTTTAAATTGAGGTTAACCAATTGATGACTATTTTACTGCAAAGAATTACGCAGTGCAAAACAGTTTGCTGCACTCTCTGCTGCCAACTGTGTCCTTCTGGGAATTTTTTTATCTGCATTACATGAAGGAAACAGTATGAAAGCGAGATATGTTAGTTATCCAAAATTACACAGCTATAATCATTTCTTATGTTAACAAATTAATGTTTACAGTCCAGCATATGCGTGGATGGGGTCCATCTGAGGTGAATCTGGTGCCAGGCGGAAAAGAGTATTCCTTAACAGCGTTACCTTGCTGTTTTGGCTAGCAGCGATGGGGAAAAAAAGGATTTTTCCATGTATTTTCATGTGGTTTCAAACCTTCAAACCTTTCTGCTCGAGAAGTCTGTCATGAGTGCAATGACATAAGCCTTACCCAGTTTTCCCTGTTTCCCTGTTTTTACAAAATTTTCCCTATGTTTCTTCATTCATCTTTTACACAACGTGCTTGACAGTTCATGACTCGAGGACATTTAACTTTGACTGGAGACCCATAGCTCAAGCACATTTAACCTTAATCCGAATGCCATAGCCGAGACACACTTAACAGCGATCAGATTCTACCATTTAAAACAGATAGCTATGTAGACTGTGCAGATCACAAAGCAGAGCACACCAAAATAATTGACAGTACACAACGCAAGTGCCACAACCCAAACCACAGACTGCCAAACAGTAGACTCCAGTCTTGGTCCAGAACCGTTCCATTATTACAGGAATCTTCATCGTCAGTCTGATGAAAAACCTGAAGCGAAAGCCGCCTAAATGAGTAACTGCTATGGCCTAAAAGGGATGCTTTTAATTGCCATTTTCGCATGAATGAATACAATACATCAGCACATTTCTTTCAGCTTACTTTCGGCAAACACTGAGTTGGTGTAGTATTTTATTCATGTGGAAGTTATGTGCCGATTCACTTATGCAAAGGGGACATTTAATGCCTGTCGTGTTGTTTAAATTACATGGCCCTGAGATGCTATAAAAAATGACCTTCTTTATTGCTCTTTTATTGTAGCTTTCCTTTGTCGCCCCAGTAAAGTCACAGGGTCTAACTTTGCCGCCACATTATAAACATTATAAACAGGCTACGTCCCTGGTATGCCGGCAAAGACCAGTGGAGAAATTTTGAAATGAACAGATAACAGACTGTGCATAGATACCTACCTCAGCTTCTTCTCCATCACTCGGGTGGCACCTCTCTTTGCTGGGGGGGTGGGAAGGACTGGCACTGCAGGGCTTTGGGTGCTGTGTGAAATTGTTTCATTACTGTTCCATATCGGCTGCCGTTCGAATTACACACACGCGCACACTCGCAACCTATCATTTACACACACCCACCTGCATGAGCGCAAACATTCCATCCCCTGTGCCTCAGTAGGATAAATGAACTGCATGGGAGGAGGTGGAACACGGAGAGAACAAGAGTGGGAGACAGTGGGCCACATGGGGTGAAACAAGACGAAAATACTCGCTTTGTCATATGATTCTAAGAAAAACCTTGATTTGGTGTAGGTCTTTGAGTCACGTGGAGGACCTTTATACCCATGCATTTGCGGAATGATTCTTTAAAGAGCTTAAAAGATTCTTTATGGAATCGAAAGTGCTTCAAATATGTTCACAGGTAAACACAAGTAACATGTGTTTGTAATTGAACGTGTGATACGTACCATGTCATGTCATTTGCATGAAACCATGTTATGTCATGTTTCCACATGAAAACACGATCACACCTGTAATCACACATATGTATGTGAAAACATGATGTGTGCAAAAAAAAACCCAAAAACAAGTTATTTTCTGTTTGGGTCCCAAAATGGCTCCAGAACAGTTCTTGCTTGGATATACGGTTCTGAGAAAGGCCTTTGCATTTGCATTTACATTTACGGCATTTAGCGGACGCTCTTATCCAGAGCGACGTACATCAGAGCACGAGTAGTCCACATCTGCTCTTCATACCTGTAAAGCTAAACTTAAATCAACGTCCACTTGCATCACGCTGAGGTCTTTTAAAGTCACACCTCTCACGTACACAACTTGTAAGGTTCCATGGCTCCACGGAAACCTTTTTAGCGCCTTTACTTTTAACCAAAAAATATAAACTGAGGATGAAGGTGGGAGGATAGGAAGGAACACTCTACATAAATAATGGAGGAAATGAGGGGGCATCAATTACTTATGCCAATCTGCCAGGAGGAGAGGACGTCAAGAGCATCACTCCTTCAGTTTTCATTCAAGCTGTTCTACGCTTGTACGGGGCATCGATTAGTGCTACGACGTCGCCTGTACAAACCTTTTTTCTCCCTTTTCTTTTTCCCCTGATCCATCTTCCTCCGCCATGCACCCACACTGACGCTTTCAAGTGATTTTACGGTGTGATGCATTAGCGAGAGTGTAGAGAGGAGATGGGCTGAATAGAATGGTGATGAGTAGAGAATAGCGCTCGCTACACCAATCTGACTCATTACGGCTGTGCCGCGCCACATCCCGCACCTGCTCATTCCCCTTTTTTTCAGGGGCAGAGGGGGAGGAAGAAAAGGAGAGGGGGAAGGCGGTGTCGACGGCACTGGAAACGATGAAAATTTAATTACGTCTTCTGGAGGTGGAGTCTGCTCCTCTCCCAGAAGAAAGGTGCTGAAGGGTTATGTCAACGCGTTCAGCAGTGGAGGGAAGACGGTACACCTGTGGCATTTTTATTCAAAGTTGCGCATGAATTCGGATTGTCAGCCCAAGATTTTCCCTTTCCAGCTCTGCAGTTCCACCTTGAGGAAGGTGCCTTAACCTTGTGGCATCTGTGCGACGCCTGTCGAGGCGCAGCCGTGACTTGCGGAGAAATGCTGCAAGTCATTTAATTTGGGTTTCTGTCTGCCTTTGTGAAAAAAAAATGCAGCTTGGATGGCAGGAGAGCAGGATGGCCAGAATACCAAGTAGCTAGACGAGGAGAGCTGTGGAAAAACTCTGCCTGCTCACGCAACGCAGTCCTATTTTCACATCCTGTCTGTGCACAGAGACACACAAAGCACCATGGGACAGGAGCTTGACCCCCATTACTGAGAAAAAGGCCTGCACTCCTGCTAGAAATCAAAAGACTGGCAACACTCTTCAGAGAAGCTACACAACAAAGACACGTCGAATCAAACAAATACACTACGACTGCACAAAATATACTGCTGTTAATATACTGCTTTTGTAATACTGACATTGTGATATTCAAGGTGCTGTGAGGATCCTAACCAGTCTCAGAATGGGAGCTTGAATGAATCAAGGCAGCCATGTGGTCCAAAAAATGAATGAATCACATGTTTGTCTATTTTCGATTTTTCCTGAATTTGCTTTATATTCCACTTCTATACTTTCAGAATTATCACTGACATATATAGATGTCAAAACATTGTAGGTGAGACATGATTTTACTGAATGGACCATGAAAAGTGGGCGTTCTGAAATGAAAATGTCAGACATGGACTGTCTACAGACAAAAAAAGTAGGACGCATGATTCCATTATTGCCAAAAGCTTAAATTTAGTGGGTGTTTTTTGTTGTTGGTTTTGTTTTGTTTTTTTGGTTTTTTTAACAAAAGAGCAGGCTTGTCTGTTAACATCCGTACTGCTTTCACTCTTCTTACACTGGTGTTTTCCTCAATGATGGCTGGGGTGGTGGGAAGTGAGAAACCAAGCTATTTTGCTCTAAGCAAGTATACTTTTTGGGTGTTTTTGCGAGTGACAGTCAAACCTTAGAAGGCCTCTAGAAACAGGTACAAGTCCAAAAAAAAAACTGCAATCAAAGACTACAGAGATAAGATGTTTTTTTGGATTTGACACAATGAATTATAAAAGGTTCATAATATTTTTGGGTTGACTTTTACTACACCACACCTGGCACGTGATGTACTGAATGCTGCCACGGTAAATTGTGTTTTTGCAAACCACTATTCTTTTCTGGCAGAGATACAGTTAACACTTCATAGTGAACACTGTAGTTTTACACACCCAGAAAAACATCTTCACACACATTTGGACTCTTATGAACATTCCCATAACAGTACAAACACATGCACTTGTGAAGCACTTCTCTTTCCCTCGGGACTTTTTTCCAGCACACACAGCTCCCAGCCCTAAGTTAAAATCCATCCTTAATTAAGTTTAATTAAAGATCTCCAGCTTGTTCCTCTGGAGACATATGGAGTCAGATCTTGATATCCACAGGAAATTCATTCCCTTAACCCATCTTGCTCTCTCCTTCGGGGCCATATGCTATCCTGCAGTGGCACTTTCTCCCCCCCATCAAGGACACGCTTGCTGTAAAAAACTTTCTCGTGGTGTGAGGAGAGACTGTTCGCTTCAGTAGTGCCTCATCAATTCCAATTCCACAGACACGGCACTAAGAGGCTCCCTAAGGAATACAGAACCACCTCACTTTAAAGCAGCGTGCTTTCGTAAAAGACTGCAAATTGAAACTGTGTGATGAAAAAAGATGTATTGCTGCTCACTGTGGTTTCTACGTTCGTATGTGGTTACAGACGTATAAGGAGCCTGTCTCAGTATTCTACACGTTTCAGTTTTTCAAAACCTAACAAACACATCATCTGTCTCGTCTCACTGGTTCTTTGAGTGAAGCCATGGAAGAACCATTTTCGGTTCCTTCAGGAACCTTCCTTCAGCGGAAGAATCATTTTTCTAAATGCGACTTGTGAGTGTGAAGGCCCTTTCTAAACCTAAAGAACCTCCACGTAATGCACAGGTCCTTTCATGAATCCATGAACTGGTAAGGAACCTTCACATCATGTGAAGATTCTTTATCCCATTAAGAGGTTCACCACACTCGTACCTCATTGACAAAAATGGTTCTTTCCGCAACTATGAGGAGGCTAGAAACAAGAAAGCAAAAGGGTCTACACTGCAAAGGCATATTAGCAAGTTAAAGGATCTCATTTCAAAACATAACAGGAGACAATTATTTTTTTCTATAATAAAACTGTTTTTTTTTTTTCTATTTTCAGACTCAGTGTAAGATTGTATTTATTTCAAGAACCTGCATCGGTTTCACTTAGACCTTTCACCTTATTTAAGAGATTTACGGCACAAAACAAGCACAGAGATTCACTCATCAGGTCATAAAGTTTAGTGTGACAGTGACGTTGAATCAGGAATTTCTCACGTGCCTTACGTTGGCAATCCTTTAAACAATTTTAAATCCTTTGCAAACCAAACATTCACAATAAAGTATATCTAGCTCTTCACATCTCCTAAGATATCTTAAATCTAAGTAAAATCTGTAAATGTAGCATGTAAACATGATTTCAGCATCTACGATATTGTTGCCATGCTTTGTACTATGATTCAGATACTTAATCTAAGTCTGTTTTTCTCATTCAAATCTCAACGTAAAATGACATAGCTGTAATGTGAGACTCAGTATGAATTGAGTTTTTTTTGGAATACAATCAAGGTGTTTAGAGTGATATGCAAAAACATGATTGCTTCTTTCAATAAATTGTACTAAGCTAATTCTGTCTTATGTTTAGTATAAACACTTGCATCTGGCAGGGCATCTTTTCTGTACTGCGTTTGGTATTTTGTCATGTTCTGAGCACACCGGTTTTGGCTTTGTTTATTATTAGTTTCAGCTGACCGGTGTGCTCAGAGATGTTTTAGTTTCATTGGCTGAGGTTTGTGTGGGTTTTGGGATTTAAGTCACCTTTGTGTCATGTTTGAGTTGTCTGTCGACCATCACGTTATCCTTAGCTGTGTGTCTGTCCTCTGTTTTGTGTTTTGGAAAGAGTATCGGCCCTCGTGCCTTATTTGGTTTTGTTTTGGTTTGTGTTTAATAAAGACTTATAGTAAAAATGGAAGTCTGCGCCTATGCCTGCACCTTCTTGGACGGGACACAACCCATTGTGACAGCATCTCATTGCTTAAATACATTCCCTCTGTTTTTTTGTAAATGGCTTCTTTGCAATTTATATAGCACTGAAAAGGTTCAAAGGTAAAAAGCATTTTTAAAGAACTTCATTCCTGAGAAGAACCATTTAACCCAGCAAAGAACCATCTGTGCAATCTAATGTTTTGGGGGTTATTTTGGAGCTGGCATATATTGGATACAGACCAGTTTTGAGATGATTCCATTTCCCTATAATTTCCCTGTTTTGGCAGTGTTTATACTGGTTGTAGTCTTCTCTGTTAACTTATATCGTCTCCAGCTGTGGAACATGCGGAGGAGTAAAAATTCACTCATTCACTGAGCCGCTTCTCCTACAGGGGGGTGGGAGCTTAGCCCAGCGCTCAACGGGCGAAAGGTGGAGGAACACCCTAGACAGATTTGCCCGTCCATCGCAGAAACACATTCACGCCTAAGGGGCGATCTGGTATCTCCAGTTCACTGGACGTGCACGTCTTTGGACTCTGAGGGAAAACAAGCGTTCCTGGTAGAAATCCACACAGAAATCCACGTGCAGACTGCACACAGAAGGGACCCTCGGCCTCCTCCGCCCTTCTTATTGTGAGGCAACAGCGCGACCCACTGCGCCACCTTGCCACCTAGCAGTGAAAATAAAGTCGTTTATTTTTAAAGCAGGAAAATTACAATTCAAATACGTAGAAAAGTAAAGCAGTCACAATGGTAAAAAGCAACCACTGTGTTAGTGCTTATCGGAGTAATAATAACGATGCTTTCTGCTTCGCATTTGTCACATCAGTGTAGTATGATTTATTTTCTCATCTGGGAAACACACATTTTTTTCATGTGATTGACACCACACACGATGAAAAGGACCCGAGGGGTCCATCTGCTGCTGAAAACCATCCTTGTGTGGTCAGGAGGCTGTCCCTGATTTGTCAAAAGCTCAGCTCTGATTGGTCCCAGAGCTGTGTGTAATATAAAATGCCACATGCCAAAAACACTCGCTGTAAATATGTAAATAGAGGTAAGAAAGGTGTTCTCTGAAAACAGAACATTAAGCAGACTCTACTTTGTACTGAGCAACTGTTCAAATTGTCCAGTGCACCATTCCCTGTGATTACTGGTGATTACTCTGGTTGTGGATATAAATCTTGGCCTTCATTAGGACCAGTCATCTATGAGCTGCTATTTGCATGTCCTGCCTCAAAAAGAGGCGGACAACGACCATAAACAGATTTTCTTGCAAGGACAGAGCATGAATAAGAAAGCCAAGAGGTTAAATATGCTGTTGCTGGCTGCCAACTACCAAAAGACTAGAAATCCTTGCAGGAGAAATAATCATTTACTGTCAAATCGAACACTTTTCTTTTATAGCATAACTGCATAACTTTTTTCCATGGAATATTTTCAAATCCAGTCTACGTGTTACACTGCTCTACGTCTACTATGTCATATTGCCTATTATGAAGAGTGATTATTACCAGCATCAGACATCATTAAATCATTAAAGCTGTCTTGTTCCACGTGTAATGTGGGCTTCAGAGTATTTCCACAAGTTCCAGAATTGCGAGGGATTTCATTGTGGGACAGATTGTTGCATACCGTTTCATCTGTGATAAACATGCTTTCCTGGGGGAAGTTAAATTGTAGCAACTGACATTACCTCATTTTTTATCTAGATCTTTTTGTCTAATTTCCTGCTCATGCTCTTTGATCATTTCAATTTCAGGCAGATATCGAGGGCAGATTCACTAAAGAAAGTGCTTTTTTTTCGTGTTCAAAAAGCTTAGCCTCTAAAATGCAATGCAAATGTACAAATTTTATTTGCTGCATTTCCAAAGTGTTAAAGTCAGCTAATGAACAGTAATTGTGAATTAAAATGTGTTCTCTCCAGATAATGTGTACTTTCTTACACTTCAATCAAAACGTATTTCGACCAGGGTGCCCAGCCTTTTCCATGCAACTGTGTTCAAAGGGCAAAGGACGATGACACATTTGGTGGAAATAAAACAGCAAGGACAAAGAAAACCCTCCGTAAAATGTTGACCCAAGTCTTGCACTTGAGCAAACGTGAATCCACAGTGCCCAAAAGCAATTAGCCAAATGTGTCCTTAACTTGAAAACAAGAAATGTGAATAATTTAAGAGCCTTAATGGTGCTGTTGCGTTTTTGTTTTTTTTCCTTTCACTCAAATAAGTGCACTGCATTAAAACAAAGCGCCTTTTAATGGTCCTTGAGAGATCCTCATTCGGTAGAAATGATGTCTTTGTAAGAGCGGTAAAAACCAAGCATCCCCATGAGAATCTTTGCTAAGCGGAGAGTTAAGCGGAGCATTTGCATACTTTAATGGTTCCTTTTCTTCAGTTTTCCCCCCCCCCCCTTTCTGAGGTGGTAAACGACTGCACTTAGCGAAATGACAATAACATAAACAGGTCACAAATGTGGAGCTGCTTGAGTGACTCTGCTGTCCCGGGGGATGCTCGAATTAGCTCCGCTCAACAGGAAAAAAAAAAGAAACAATGCCAAAAACTGAGTGTTCGCTTCTTATCATCACTCTCACAGCACTGCACGCAAGTAACCTCACACGCATGCCACACACACACACACACACACACACACACACACAAGCCACCTCACTCGCCCAGGCTTTCATCTTTAGTTTGCTGTTTTCTGTAGACTTCCTGTCTTGATTAGCGCATCTTCCTGTTCCTCTCTAATTGTTGTTTGTTATGATGCTTGGGGGCCTAATAGTCCACACAGACAAAAAAACAAGCAAGAACAACGCATCAAACACAGCCCTCAGACAAGAGCATCATAAAGGCAATGCAGCCACTTACGCTGGATGATAAAAAAAAAAAAAAGCCAGCTGAACTCTTTCTCAAAAAAAGGGTTCCGAGGGGTCTTTGAGATGTGTGTGAAGAACTTTCCTTCAATGTAAAGGTTCTACACCAATTCTAAGGTTCTTCCTAGAACCTTGTGGAGTTTTTTCAGACTTTAAACACATCTAATTTACAAAAATGCCTCTCGGAAGCAGGACGCACTCGTAGGGGACCTCAGAGGCCCCCAGACTGTCCACATGTTTCTTCTGTCCCGATGCATTGAGAATTTAAGGCAAAAATGTAGGCTTCCTGAGGACCAATGCTTTAAAGAGCCATTCACTGAAATGTTCTTTAGATAACCGAAAGCAGTTCCTCTATGACACTGTGGACAAATCCCTTTCTCTCACTTTCATTATTTATTAATTTTTTTTCAACGACAAATACCATAAATACCATACTATTTCTGAATTGTATTTTGGTGCTATTTTAAAAGAACTTACATAAGTGTGTACTTAACCCACTCAATATACTCAGTTTCAACAATTAAGCAACAGGTAAGTGGTATCGACAGCAGACTGGTTTGTGTTTGGAATGTTACAGACTATTACTCCTCCACTCCTGCAATTTGCGGAACAACAATCGCTTGCACCCACAAGCTGCGACAAAATTCTTCTCTCGGGGGATTTTAATTTGCACATCAATAACCAGACAGGAATGCTGCAGGATTCATTCGATTCCTAGAGACTTTATTTTTATTTTATGCGACATACAATGATCAGCCACAAGATTAAAACCTCACACAAGTAAAGTGAATAACATTAATGATCTCGATACAATGGTGTAACGGCCACCTCGTCTCCGTCGCGTCTGTCCCGGTCCTTGTCTCCCGAGTTTTAGGTTTCCCTCCTGTGT
>JBBPCX010067358.1:0-13361 GCA_037974365.1 Hydrocynus forskahlii | reverse complement strand
CATGGAAATTCTGCTTTTAGGTCAGGGAAAGTCATGGAAAAGTCAGGGAATTTTAAGTCTGACTTAGGGTGGGAACCATGCAAGGGCTTACGCCACAGAGCGGGACAGTGTTTCAGTCTAAAGGGAGAACGCTATCGCTAATCTGTATTGTTTTGTTTTCAGCCTCTGCACCCGACCCAAGCCTCACAGAGAGTATCTGAGGTTTGGTTTTTGTATTGGTTTTTGAGTTTTGGAAAACTGAAGGAGCTTTTGGGAACTTTGTTAAATAAAGAGAAAACATATTCCCCTAAAGCTGTGTCCTGCACGTGTGTCTGAACCTACCTGACATGACAGATGACCACGCCTACAAACATGGTTGCCGCAGCAATTCCCCTCCCACCGGAGGAGGAACCACTCCTACGGCAGGTTTCATCCCATAAAACCCAGCTGTAACAACCAAACACCGTGGTGGGGCAGCTGGTGCAAGCTGTGCACATGCGATTGCCACGGAAAGTATCATTTCCAGAAAGGTATGAAGGGAATCCCGCTGCACGCAGGAACTTTTTGCTTACGTGTGACTTGTATTTTGCTGAATATCACAATCTAACAGATGCACAAAAGGTCTTGCTCATTACACAGCGGTTGACCGGCCGAGTGTTGGATTGGGCTACAGCTGTGTGGACAGAAAACAATGTACAGGTTCCAGAGTATGCAGCCTTCAGGGCCAGATTCAAACTGGCTTTTGACTACTCAGATCACGGCAAGACGAGCAGCGCACACTTGTTAACTCTCAAGCAAGGAACTGACTTAGTCGCAGAATATTCCATTAAATTTCGAATTTTGGCATCCTTTTTGCATCCCTGTAGAGAGGTTGCCAAAACCTATCCCAGTGACAGCCTTGGACGGACAATTACTAGCAGGGAAATCAGTCAGCTGGTCTACCGTTCCATTAGGTATCGAAATTGAACCAGGGCATAGGGAGAAGTTCTATCTGTTAGAACATCCAGAGCTTCTTATGAGACTAGGTTTACCCTGGCTTAGAGTACACAATCCAGTGATAGACTGGAAAAAGGGAGATATCCAACAGTGGGCCGACACTTGTGACCATCACAGAGGCATAGTAGATATTAGAACAACGTCTATAGCAAAAGCCCCAGTGAAAATACCTAGAGAGTATCAGGATTTAAGAGAGGTATTTAGTGCATCCAAGGCTGCCCATCTCCCTCCACATAGACCATGGGACTGTGCCATAGATCTCATGCCGGGGAAACAACTGCCTCGGTCGCGAGTCTAACCTCTCTCTGAGGTAGAAACCAAGGCGATGGAGGACTATGTGACCGAGGCCTTATGGCAGGGATATATCTGCCGGTCCAAGTCTCTTGCGCTGGCCAGCTTCTTTTTTATTGAAAAGAACGATGGAGGGTTAAGGCCGTGCATAGACTATCAGGGCCTCAATGCAATTACTGTGAAGTATGCTCATCCTCTTCCTCTCATCCCCTTGGCCATAGTGGTGCAAAAATCCATGGTGCAAAAATCTTTACAAAACTCGACCTATGGAGTGCATACAACTTGATGCGCATCAAGGCAGGTGATGAATAGAAGACAGCTTTTAGCACAACCTCAGGCCATTATATGTATTCGGTAATGCTGTACGGCTTAGTTATTGCTCGTACTTTCAAGCCTTCATGAACGATGTCTTGAGGGAGTTTTTACAGAAATGTGTCATAGTATACCTGGATGACATTTCGATCTCCTACTTTCTCCTACTTTTTGAGTGGCAACACAGAGCAAGTTCTTCACAGTGTGTTGGTGTTTCATGGCCGGGTAGTGTCCACACACGGACTGACAGAGATGTGTTGACTCCTCCTGATTCTCCCCCTCTGTGTGTTTCTGTATAGGCGTGAACGAGGAACCCTACCAAGGGCTTACGCCACGGAGCGGGACAGTGTTTCAGTCTAAAGGGAGAACGCAATCGCTAATCTGTATTGTTTTGTTTTCCGCCTTGTCCCAAGCCTCTCCACCTGACCCACGCCTCACAGA
Organism: Hydrocynus forskahlii; assembly: GCA_037974365.1. Taxonomy (NCBI): domain Eukaryota; kingdom Metazoa; phylum Chordata; class Actinopteri; order Characiformes; family Alestidae; genus Hydrocynus; species Hydrocynus forskahlii. The sequence goes on along the minus strand of JBBPCX010067358.1, from coordinate 11,342 downwards.
GAGTATCTGGAGTTTTGGTTTTTGTATTGGTTTTTGAGTTTTGGAAAACTGAAGGAGCTTTTGGGAACTTTGTTAAATAAAGAGAAAACGTATTCCCCTAAAGCTGTGTCCTGCACGTGTGTCCGCACCTATCAGGGGTTTGCAACTCCAAATTGAGTTCTACTATTTTGAAATCTTTCTGTTAAGCCATCTGCAACAGCTTTCCATGCCTCAATAGTTGAGGCTCTGGCTTTATTTATTCTGGCTGTTGAATGTTCTAACATTACTATATCATGAAACTGAACTAACCAGGGCCACACAGATAAAGTGTGTGGAGGAAGCCATCTCTGAGCAATTATCTTTTTGGCAGATGTTAGTCCTGCCCACCAAATTTTCTTTTGTAGTCCTGTAAAACCTACACGAGTCATCATTTAGAAGGAGTACAACTGGCTGCACTGGTATATCTTTTTCTATTATATCAGACAATACTGATGAGATCTTTTCCCAAAACTCATAAATCTCCTCACATTCCCACACCATATGCATGAATGTTCCCAATTGCTGGTAGGAACAAAAATTACAGTGGGGACTTTGCGCTGCTTTAATTAGAAAACATTTCTTTGGTGTCCAGTACAATCTATGACAAAATTTGAAATGAATTTGGTTTGGATTTTTTGATGCACAGAATATATTTTTCCATACTGTATCCCACTCAATCTGGTTCACAGATAGCTCCCTTACCCAAGTCATGTGCAGTGGTAATTGTTTAATCTTAACTTCAAGCACACGAGGATAGACTGCTGAGACTACATTTTGCTGAAAAGAATTAGAGAACCAGGTGTGAACTGGATGTGCTTTGAGAGCTAACCCCCATATGCTCTAAGGGCTGAACGCAATTGTAAGTACAAAAAAAGGATGATGCAGGTACATTAAAAGATCCAACTATATGTTGAAAGCTAAGCATACCCTTATCATCCCATATGTCAGCAAGAGTCCTTATTCCTGGTTTGACCACTGTGTTGATTTAAAAGGTTCCGAACCACATTTGATGTTTCTATTATGCCATAAAGGAGTCTGTAGGTGCCATTTGTTATCATAACTTAGTAATCTCTCCACTGCTCTGAAGGTGTTTATTGTGTTTGCTACAATGGGTCTGAATGACTGTTTGCAATACTTTAAAGAGAGTCCAGAGACTCTAGATTGCAGTGATGCAGAAAGTGTCTTCCATCTGTCACTATATCTCTTTTGAGCTTTTGAAAAACTTTATCATAATTTATACGTACAGTTTCTTTTAGAGAAGCTTGTACAAAAATCCCTAGGTAAATTATCTGATTCGTGATTAGGACAGCTGTTGTTATCTGAGTACTCTGAGCTTTTTTATTTAGTGGTAGAAGTGATGACTTGGACCAATAGATCTTATATCCAGAAAATCTCCCAAAACAATTAAATGTTTCAAGCATATTTTGGATTGCGCGAAAATCTGAGAAATACAATAAAATGTCATCTGCATAAAGAGATATTGCATGCTGGGTACCTCTAATTGAACTGGAGCAAATCTGATCTTGTCTTATTGTTTGAGCTAGAGGTTCAAGGGATAATGCAAATAACATTGGTGAGAAGGGGCATCCTTGCCTCGTTCCTCTCAAGATATCAAATGATTGGGAATGTAAGCCGTTTGTTGCTATTATTGCTGATGGATTATTATAAATTATTCGTTCCATATTAATACATTTCTCATCAAACCCAAATTTATCTAGCACCCTCCATAAATAATCCCAATTTAATCTATCAAAAGCTTTATCCGCATCTAAAGACAAAACTGCACATGGGTAATTTTTATCTTTACTTTCATTAACTACATGTAGCAACCGACAAATATTTTCTGCAGCCGAGCGGTGTAGAATAAAGCCAGACTGATCACTGTGAACTAATTTACTAATATGTTTTTCAAGACATATAGTTAAAACCCTAGCATATACTTTTAAATCAGAATTTATTAATGAAATTGTCCTAAAATTTGAACATTTAGTATGATCTTTATCTTTTTTGGAATTAAGGATATTGTTTTTCAAAGTACCCCTTTTGGATTGCCATGTTTACTGCAGCGTGCATGATTGGTCCCAATAGATCCCAAAATTGTAAAATTAATTCAGGAAAAATTTATCCCATCTGGTCCCGGTGATTTCCCCTTCTTTGCCGTTTTCAATGCTTCATAAAGCTCCTCAAGTGTTATAGGCTGGCTCATTTGCCGAGATTCACTTTATGTTAAAAGTGGTAGATCAATGTCTTGTAAAAATTTATCACACTCAGCCATATCTATACTGTCCTTAGGCTGATATAAATCTTTAAAGTGTTCCACAAAAGTGTTATTTATCTCCCTCGGATTAATTAGGCCTTTTGAAGGTAAATAAATGGTATCAATAGTAGCCCTAGCTGTAAAGCTAATAACTTGCTGGGCCTTAAAATAATAATTCTGCCGAACTCCATGAATAATAAATTCTACCTTTCTTCGAAGCAGATCATTTAACTTGGACCTGGAACTCTTTAATTCATTTTCAACAGAATTTGAGAATTTCTTCTTCAACTCTATTTCTCGGGAGAGGCAAATTTGTTCTAATTACTCAATTTGTGCTTTTCTTACATTATTTAAATGAGATGAAAAAGAGATAGCGAAATCTCTAATAAAGCCTTTTGCAGCCATCCATACCATCATGTGATCATCCACACTATTAAGGTTAATGTTTAAAAAGTCTTTCAACTTATTTCTAAAATCTATTAGAAACCCAGAATTTTGGAAAAGAGTTGTATTAAATTGCCATCTTGGGGATCTATCATGTAAGCAGAATATAAACTTTGTCAGCAGTGGGTTGTGGTCAGATATTACAGATGGGAGGATTGCAATACTCTCAAAAAAAGAATAATCTATTCTAGAATGTGTCTGATGTCGCGAGGAGAAGAAGGTATAATCTCTAACCAATGGCTTTTGAACACGCCATTCATCTATGAGATTAAAGGTCTGCAAAAAAGACTTAAAATGTGCTGATGTTATCTCTTGTGATTTGGTAAATATATTGGTGTATTTATCAAGCATCAAATCTGCAAGTGCATTCATGTCTCCTCCTATGATGAGTGCATACTCATTTAACAGCAGCAACTGATTTGTTAACACCTGAAAAAAGTTTGCATCAAAAACTGTTGGGGCATAGACGGAAATAAAAGCTATTTTCTTACTTTAAATACTTGTACAGAAGTAACTCAACCTGCCAGATTTATCATTACTGCATTTTTCAATAACAAAAGGAAGGTTTCGTTTAATAAGTATAAGAGACCCCTTTGTTTTTGTGCCATCACTAGACGCAGCAATGACTTTATAAAATGCGACATCTACGCAGTGTCTGCGCAAGTTGTCCAAAAACTTTGTTCTTTTTATAGGACAATTTAAACCCCTGACATTAACGGAAAAAATTGAAATATTAACCATTGTCAAAGAGACTGTAACCTTTAACTATATTGAGGGTCAGATAATAAATTGTTTTAGACATGACTTTTTTGATTGCACCTTTCATTATTAACATAAAAAGTGGTGATAGCTGGTTAATTATCAGGGTGATTCGTGTCCATCTCGTATGGATTGACAGCGAAAGTCAGCTGCCTTCTTGCACACAAAGTACCGGTGATCTGCAGTCGGAACTCCTCTGCTTCTTGTGGCAAAGAAAAGGACAGTTTCTCCCCATTGTGCATAATGCGCAGGGTGGCTGGGTAAATCAGAAAAGATTGGAGTCCTGCTGCTCACAACTCCTTTCGTGTATCAGCAAAGCTTCTCCATTTTTGCGAGGTGTGAGCGCTGTAGTCGGCGAAGAATCTCAGCCTATTCTCACCATCCAGAATTGGTCCCCTCTTGCTCACCTCTCGGGCTCCGTCTAAGATAGCCTGACGGTCTTGATACCTTCGCACTTTAAAGATCATAGTGCGACCCGTCTCCGTGGACCTCTGCCATCCATAGATGCGATGGGCTCGTTCAACCTCAATCGGCTTATTTGAGAGCGAGGGGATCCAGTTTGGAAGCATTTCTTGGAGAAAGCGTATTGCGTCACCTCCCTCACAGTTCGGTGAAAGACCAACAATTCAGACGTTATTGCGTCTTTCTCGATCTTCCAATTCTGCCAGCTTTATTTGAAGCTTAGATACATCCGATTTGCAGCTGATGACATCTTGTTTCAGGCCTCTCGTCTCGCGTTGAACATAGTCTACCTTATCGATAAGCCCGGGCACGACTGCCATCTGTGATTGAAATTCCGCAGTTAAAGACTGTATGCTCTGCATCACATCTTTCATCGCGATATGGCCTGCATTCCAGACAGCTTCTTCCAACATAGTTTGTTGCTTCATCAGAGCTAGCGAAATGGCGTCCGCCATATTTTCGCTGCCTGCTGAAGATTTCATCCGTTTCCCAGTCGGGGTTTTCACAGGCGAGGGTGCAGCTTTCTTGTTAGCATCCATCTTGTTGAAAAGTATATTTAGAATGTTCAATTTGAATACTTCAACCTGTTAAATATTAATCAACAAGGGAGCACATCAGGAGCTCTAAAGATCTGCAGCCATCACATACGAAACGTCACGTGATCCCCATCACGATTTATCAACAATAGTAGCAACAATTAAGAAACTTCAAGGTCTGATCGACTTTTTACTGAGTTGCACTGAGTGATTCTGATTCTGATTCTGTTTTCCAGTTACGCTTGATAGTTACAATTGACCAATTATTGGTCTACATTTCAAGCTAAACCTGCCAGAGTACAAGTAGTGCACTTGCATTCCCTGACTTGTAGATGGTGAAGATGAGGTTCTCTGATGCAAGTGTGCAAATATTTACAGGATCTATAATGTGTGCTCTATCATTCATCTATCTATCAGTGTAATAAGATTAATCACTCACCGAGCCATTCTGCAGTTTGTTATTGCTGGAATGAGTCTTCTATAACCCTCCTGCGATGTGTTATATTTCTTCAGGTCCCAGACTTCTCGCACATTCCCATACTTCAGACGCATGTAGGCTACAACTGTACACCATATAGGGGACAGCCTCATTTCTGTGAGTATATATGAAGTCAGAGAGAAACAATGGAGTTTTTAGATATCGCTATAGTCACACAGTGTGGTTTGTCTGTTGGTGCCTTAAGGAGGCCTTGCACTTTTGAACTTTATGTATTATTACTTGTATTTTGGAAGATGGGTCTTGTACCTCATCTTCACTTTCAGCACTAGTCCAGTCTTTCATAAATAACATATTTATACAAGTAATTATACCTGTAAAGATCATCACTTTACTTAGTGAGTTCCATAGACTAGTTAAATTCAGGCACATTGTAAGCAGATATTTTGGCATATAATGTTGTTACAACTGGATTAAAACATGTTTTGTGCTGTGTCTGCACTTAAACTTCTATCTGACCCGCTGAATTTTACTATTGGCTGTCTATACAGCATAGTGGATTAACCATATACATGTACAGTGTATTCTAAACATTGTCTAGTGAAGCATGCTTAATGACAGAGTGTAATTAGGAATGCATAAAGAAGTAGATTTTGTTCTTAAGTTTGTATTATTGCAATAATACCAAGGATACACTTTCTGTGTTACACTGTCACACAGTGGTGCCACATTAGTTGAGATACATCAGTTGGGATAATGCTTTGACCACAAAGTTGTCAAGCTGCTGAATTCATAATTTGATCAGACAAAATGAAAGATTATCTTAAAGAATCAAGAACTGTGTTGATTGTGCAAATGCCTCTCAAACCCTTTCAAAGCATGCACTATTCAAACAAAATTTTGGGTGTGAATAAACTAAATTACATCCACATAGTTGTTTTCTTTTTGTTGACCTTTTATGGCAAGAATTGTGTTGATGTAACACATTTTATTGACTTGAAATTGTTTGAGACAGTTGAGACAGTGAGACATTTTAATTATCAAAAATAAACATTTTTTCAAGGTACAACTGAAATTTTATTTAACAGTTCTGGCAACATTATTCATTTAATTAATTATTCAAAAAATTACCTTTCATGATGTAAACTATAAAGGCAACAAATATAACAACAATGACAGAAACAGATGGCAAGCATCTCCCAAGAATGGAAGAATTCTGAAGCACAAACCAGATAAAATTTTACAGTCGGACAAACACTGAACATGTGGAGGTGAAGGAAAGTGATCACTAAAGATTGTCCCATTCAAGGTTGAACAGTAGATATTACAAGATAACTAACAAGATTAGCACATAATTACTGTTAAGTTGCTGCTTTACGGCAGCAGTTACATAAACTATCAATCTAATGATGCATTCAATCTCTTATGACCTTTTCTGATACTATGTTATAACTAATGTTTAATGAACAAGGGAGGGATTTGTTAAAGTAAAGCTTTAATAAGAAAATTCTTTTGTTTTATTACTTCAGTGTGGTTATAAGCAGCTCTAAATGTAGCAACGCTCCAGAGGAAGGGAAAGGATTAAGGCCGCCTAAAGTCCTGTCACCAGATACTTACAGGCACATCATCCTTTTGTTTACTGAAAACAAAAAGAAGCCTTCGAGGAAAAGAACAGTCTGTACAGTCAAACATGGAGGAGGTTCACTGATGTTTTAGGGTTGTTTTGCTGCTTCAGGCACTGGACGCCTTGACTGTTAACATGGTATTATAAAATCTGACATGGTATTATAAAATCTGACTACCAAGGAATTCTGAGGCGCAATTTTGGGCCCAGTGTCAAAAAGCTGGGTCTCAGCCAGAAGTTGTGGGTTTTACAGCAACACAAAGAACAAAACCATAGTTTAAAAAGCACCCAGAAATTGTTTGAGACAAAGTCCTGTTTTTAAGTGGCCTGCAATGAGTCCAGATCTAAATCCCTTAGAGCTCCTGTGGAGCCAAATCTGAAAGACCTGGAGGAGTTGCCAAAGGAAGTGTGGTCCAAAATTCAAATAGAGAGATGTAAAAGACTCGTTGATTGTTACAGAAAATGATTACAATCAGTTATTTCTTCCAACGGGTATGCAACCAAGCATTAAGTTGATGAATCAATAAAACAAAGAAGCTGCAGGTTTCATTTCCTTGAAAACAGAACCAGTTGGTGCACATTTATGTGGACACATTAGAGCTGTATCTAAAGTCCATTCTAAACAAGACCAGGACTAGTTTTGCTGCATTGCTTTGTCCAGGCAAGTGGCAATAAATTTCAAAGCTGTATATACTGGGTGACACCATTTTTTTTTTTACTATCCGTGATTTGTCAATATATAATTATCTGTCACTCTGCTATTACTAGTACTTGTCACATCATCCCTCCTTCTCCAGGCACACAAAGCAGGCACACTTACACCACGGGAAACCGAAGTGTTTCATTCTTTATTGTAATTGAGCACCCAAAACAAAACTGGCATGAGAGCCAGACTCAAGACCTACAGATTTAAACAAAAGGAGACAGGATTAACCAAAAGCAAATGAGATGGTTGACCGACCACCCAGGTCGGTCACACACAAACTAAACACTAAATCCCAAATCCCACAATCCAATCACCCCACAGAAACACCTAAATTAAACCAAACCCAGCTGTGACTAATACAAAACCTGAAAACCAATCACCCTCCAAATTAAAAGCCCCAAACCAAACCCCAAAAGCAAAAACAGAAAAACAGACACTGTTACTGTCCCCAGCCCTGACAGTACTACTAATAATGAACAGATTTATCTAGCATACATAGTAACAGAGCAAGAACTGCAGCCTCCAACTCAGATATACAGTTATAACAAATAACAACCATGACTTTGCAAAGTGATGACTGTAAAAGTAGTGATATACATATTAATATATTATTCCAGTTTCAGTGATCCATTTGGGTGTACACTAGTAATGTAGCAGTTCCTGGTGACTTTAAGTGACAAAACTTTAAATATTCTTAAAATATTTGACTGGAGTCTTTGCAGACTGAAGCGCCTTTTTTCTATCGTTTTCTATGGATGATAAACTTTGGATGATAATAGTGTCCCTGAGCTGAAAACGTTCAGCTTAGGGCAGTCAGTACATCATTTTTTCTGTTCTGACTAATCAGATTAAAGTAAAATCCATGTGAATACAGTGTGCAGACACACAGAGTTCAATTTGACCTGTTTCTTCAGTCTTTCAGAAGAGTCTTCAGTTATTAAAGTTCAGCTCCATCTGTATAAGGATATCCAGTCCTACAGCAGAGACACTCTCAGCTCATATCAACAGTACAGACTCTCACACTTTCTATTTCATAGAGTCTCTATTGCCATATAGGCAATAACAAGATAAATCAGTATTTTTATTTTTTTTCCCACCCCTAAGAGACTCCTCCAGAGTAAAAGTTCAGTTTGGGGGCTGTGCTGATCTTCCTCCAGCTTCACTCCACACTGAACTCCTCATCCACCACTGCGGCAGTGCAGCTCACACAGCTAGTCAGAGTTTTACTCTGAGATTAAAGAAAACACAGAAACCTTCACTACTCATATTACTGTTTCTATGCTGATGTAGGACTGAAGTAAAAGAAATACAGCTCTGCTCCAAGAACACAAAAATATCAGTCATTTAAGTTCATAAATATCTGTAGCATAGCTGGTTAACGTTAGCTAATAGAGAATAACCAGATAATTTAACAATTTCAGGTCCTGATGATTCTCAGGGAGTCATAATATCTCCTGCCGAGATAATAGGTCCAACCTCACAGGTGTGGCATATCAAGGTGCTGATTAGAGCATGAACATTGCAGGTGTGCCTTAGACTGCCCACAATAAAAGGCCACTCTGAAATGTACAGTTTGATCACACAGTGCCAGAGATCTTGCAACTTTTGAGGGAGCGTGCAGTTGGCATACTGACTACAGGAATGTCTACCAGAGCTGTTGACTGTGAAATGAATGTTCATTTCTCTGCCATAAGCCGTCTCCAAAGACATTTCAGAGAATTTGGCAGTACATCCAACCGGCCTCATAACCGCAGACCACGTGTAACCACACCAGCCCAGGACCTCCACACCAGCCCAGGACCTCCACATCCAGCATGTTCACCTCCATGATCATCTGAGACCAGCCACCCAGACGCTGCAGCAGCAATAGGTTTGCATAACCAAAGAATTTCTGCACAAACTGTCAGAAACCGTCTCAGGGAAGCTCATCTGCATGCTCCTCGTCCTCATCGGGATCTGGACCTGACTGCAGTTCATGGATGAGTCCTGGTTTTCACTGTTCAGGGCAGTACAGACAGCGTGTGTGGTGTCGTGTGGGTGAGCAGTTCGCTGATGTAAACTTTGTGGATCGAGTGGCCCATGGTGGCTGTGGGGTTACGGTATGGGCAGGCGAATGTTATGGGCAACGAACACAGGTGCATTTATTGATGGCATTTTGAATGCACAGAGATACTGTGATGAGATCCTGAGGCCCATTGTTGTGCCATTCATCCATGACCATGGAAGGTCCAATGGAATGTTAAAAATCTCTGATGGAAGACCAGATAAATAACATAAATAAACAAAACAACTGCCGTGTTCTGGAGTGTTTAAAATGTGACTCTCCAAACAATAACTGATACTCATATCCAAATTTACAGAGGAAAAAACTCAAATGTGGAATGTGCCTTTGGTGAATGAGGTCTGTCATGTTGGTGCGAGACAAAGACTGACAGGCAAAGAAAAACAGAGAACTAAAAGACAAGACATTTTTCAGCTCCAGTTCAACTTCAGTGTGGAATTGTGGACAGGTCACACTCCAAAAATGCAACTGACATGTTCAGGCTTCCAAGAATAAGAAGGATTTTTTCCCTAATACTAAGGGACTACTCACATGAGGCGATCTGTACCCAGACACGTTTAACCACTAAAGTCCAATTTGTCTCTATCACTTTTGACCACTAAATCCATGTGTGATCACTAACTGCCCCTGATCACAGAACTCTGAAGCGACTGTCCCATTTAACAATAATATAATATTTAATAATAATGATCGTTCTGGTCAGTAGAGGTGCAAGGTTTACTGGAAATTTGGGCAGACAAGAGTGTTCAGGGACAACTAGATACAGCACACAAGAACTGCAGTCTATAGATATTTACATTTTATTTGGTCAGTGTCACACCTATATGCTTTGATATGCAATACTCAATAAACCCAATAAAATATATCAGACACTTAAACTAACACATATACTCACCCACCAACAATGCTGTGACAAGCTGAAAAGCTGCAGGTTCACTTGAGAGTTCAAAAGAGGCGAGTTTATAAATTCAGGATCGGCTGATCACAGACTCTGCATAAGAGAATTATTTCATTCAACTCAGACAAACTAACACAAAGCAATCAAATGTAACTGTGTTTAATGTTTCTATATTTTACCTGTAAACACCACAAATCTGAAATACAGCACAGAATTTCTTCACATATAAGAACGATTTTCATGAGTGCAGACACTATAGAACTTGATCACATGACTCTCTTTACTGAACTCCTCACCTCTCTGCTGACTTTCTGTGTGAAAGTCTGTATTGTACTGATGATCATTATTACTAAGAGAGGAGAAACATGTCATTACAGTAAGAATATCTACTAAAACACAGAGAGCAGTTTTACCTTTACCGGGTTCCGTCTGTAAAGCTTCAGTAAGAAAGTTCAGGTCCACCTTCTTCATCAGACAGTGTTACTCAGATACAAGAGAAAACATTACTGAGGACCAGCACAGCCTCACTTGATCTAAAATTCAGCTCTGTGTTACACAACAGACCACAGTGTGTAATCACACACCTACAGCAAACACACACACACACACACACACACACACACAGTTTAGACTAACGATAAAATGACTGTACATTTGTTTTCTTTAGAAACAGAAAACCAGTCAGAGCACATTTTAGTCACATTACATCACAAACATATCTGAAGAAGATCAAACTCCAGAGGGCTGTGCATCTATTTCTACATGTCTCTCAGTTTTTGTCTGTCACAATAATAAAGGAAAAAAAGAGAGAGATGGGAAATTATTTTTGGTGGCAGAAAAGCATCTTTAATTCTGGCTCTTAAATAAAGTTCTGATAGCAAAATTACTCCTGCTGAGTCAACCTGAGTAGTATATATCATATACTTTCTGTCAAACCTGTCAATCAAAATGATTGATTGACAGTTATGAGTGACATGTCAGCCTGTCAATCAAAATGATTGGCAGTTATGAGTGACATGTCAACCTGTCAACCAAAATGATTGGCAGTTATGAGTGACATGTCAACCTGTCAATCAAAATGATTGGCAGTTATGAGTGACATGTCAACCTTGTCAATCAAATGGGGTAAGTGAGTTGGTG
>JBBPCX010067357.1:0-13364 GCA_037974365.1 Hydrocynus forskahlii | reverse complement strand
CATAGCAGACTGTGCCTCGTTCCCTTGTCACTGATGAGCACCATGACTGGCGTGCCTTTGAGAATACGTCTGCGTGCCGACTGTGGGGGGGATGAAATCGCCTTTCACTTTGAAACCCCCCCCCTGTGTGATACGCCCCTGGGTGTGGGTGTGTGTAGTACCTGGGCCAGAACAGAATGAAGCAATCAGAGCCAGTATGGAGACAAAGCTCATGTATGGCATCCATGAAAAACTGTCCTACGGAGAGAGAGAAACAGAGTGTAAAGTGTCCATTTGTCACACGTGAACATACCACAGCACAGTACAGCACACAGTGTGTACAGTGCAAAATTGTTCTCTGCATTTCACCCAAGTAAACCATTGGGCAGACAGCAATGCAGCACCCAGGGAGCAGTGTGTGTGGATGGTGGCACCACTGGTAGCACTGGGATTTGAACCTGCAACCTTCCAACCAGAGAGGCAACTCCCAAGCCACAAGCAAGAGAGGAGATAGACAGAGAGAATTATAATTTGTGATTGTGAAACTATTACTATTATTATTATTTATATCAATAATAATAATAATAATAATATTTAACCTGTTTTTGAAGATGAAGTGTGAGTAACACGTGCCTTAGACCCCGCCCTGTTGTGCTTGTACTTCATTTATCTACCAGTTGATCAAGGCAGAGTACTGATTATTTAAAATATCAGTTTAAAATATCAGATTTCAAGACACTAAAGCTAAGATCAATAATAAAAAAGACATGTGTCACTGTTTGTTGTGGTTGATTTTTTTGAGGCAGACATCTAGTTCCATTCACCTCTGCTGTGAACTCAGAGAGATTCTCCAGAATAGAGTGTTTCATACCAAACCCACTGTGACGGTTCAGCAATAACCTTTCTGGTCTGAAAAGTGTCAAACGCTTATAAACATATTTCTTCCTCATTGCTATGTTCTCTTCATTGACATTCATTAAGAATTAATATAAATGAATTCAAAATTATTGATTGCAAATGAGGACAACAATGGAGGAGAACTGAATGGGTAAAGATCAGTTCACACCCACTCACATGCACACATATAAACACACATTTTACATTGCAGCTATTTATTTTGAGAATCAATGTCACTACTGTTGTCTCAGAAACAAATTGTAATGATTTTTTACTTTTTTACCAACAGTTTTCTGAAATTTTAACATGATTTGAAAACTGAGGAGCTTCACCGACCTGGAAGTTTAGGAAGATGGTAAGAAGACTGAAACACACCGCCATCGCAGAGAAACCAAAAATCAGCAACAGCTTCCTTCCAACACGCTCAATTACCAGACCCTGAAAAAGTGAGACGGGGGTGATAGAGAGAGAGAAGAAAGAGGAAATAATGAGATGGAAGAAGAGAGAAAAGGAAGAGAGGTAGAGAGACAAGAGAGAGAGGGGGAGAGAGAAGAGAAGGAAAGACAGAGAGAGAAAAGAGAAAGATAAAGCAAGAGAAAGAACAGAGAGACACGAGATAGAGATAGGAAATAGTAAGATAGAAAGATAGAGAGATAGAAATGAGACAAATGAGAGAGGTGGCAGAGAGGGAGATAAGATAAAGAGAAAGAAAGAGAGAGAGAGAGACAGGAAATAACAAGACAGAAAGAGAATAAAGAGAGAGACAAAAGCGAGAGAAGGGGGAGAGAGAAAAGAGAAGGAGACAGAGAAAGACAATAGAGTGGGAGAGAGAGAGAAAAGAGAAGTCAAGTCAAGAAAAATTTGTTTATATAGCACATTGTCATCCACATAGGTCACTCAATGGGCTTAACAGGAAAGAAATAGCACATAAAATACAATTAAGTAAAAAAACAGAAGAAATAAATAAATGCATAGAAAATCAATAAAAGATGTGCAATAGAAGTTCTGATATGTAAAGAATCAGAGAAGAATAGTAAGGTTGTTAGCAGCTTTTGAAAACTGGCTACAGTTGGTGCAGATCTGATATTGACGATACACCCCTGCTTCATAGTCTGACTATGTGTGTGGAGTTTCTCCACAGCTGATCAAGATCCCACAAACCCACTGAAGCACCCGCAGTGTAGAGAACATAAAGGAATGTCTGGGAGCAGGACAGTGAAGTGGGCTGTAAAGATTTAAAGCTGAGAAATCAGTCTCACCGATACGATGGCAGCCAGTGTCTCGATGCCACCGGTGCTGAGGGTGATGTAGGGAATGGTAGTCTTCTCGAATCCTGCAGCTTCAAAAATCCCATTGGTGTAGTACCAAATCTGTCAACAGCACAAACAGCACAGCCAAGAGTGAACATTACAGCAGTCTAACTACTCCACTAAAGGAGTGGGCGATGTGACATTTTTATACAGATTTATAGATTATATCGATTAATTATAAAGACAGATTTAGTCCACTGACCTTGTTTATATCTCAACCTTTTGTTAATAATTTAATTCATGAACCCTTATAGTCACACGTGAACACACTACAGCACAATGTGAACAATGTGAAGTTCTTTCTCTGCTTTTAACCCATTCACCAAGTGAAGCAGTGGGCTGCTGCGCCCGGGGAGCAGTGTGTGGGGATGGTACCTCAGTGGTGACACTAGCAGTAGGGATTCAAAGCCACAACCTTCTGACTGCAGGGCCAACACTCTAACCACTATCCAGCTGCCCTAACAGAGGAATTTTGGAAGTTTTTGAATTTCCATTCTATTTGTAATTACCATTTAACACTTGGTTTGGCTAGTCAATATATAATTAAGCTATTAATAATAATGATAATCATCTATTCATTTAGTTATATCAGGTGCGCAAGTGGTGGCATTCAACAAATCCATGCAATGGCTGAGGAGCATCAAGCAGAAGAGTTTGTGATGATGCCTTTGAAAATTATAACTTTATTATATTAATATGTGCTCTGTAAATGGTAAATTATGCTTTATTACAAAGGTTAAAGCAAGTGATTAAAAAAATGATATTTAAAAAAATTCAAGCTCTCAAAAAAAAAATGTTTAAAAAATAAGTAACCTCCCAGAATGTTCAGTCAGATCAGGAACAGAGTGCCTGTAGACAGTTTTTCTCATATGGTTTCCCATAGTCACTACATTTATCTATTTTGCCCATCATAATAAATTGCGCTCATTATCATCTTGTACCAAACACTTAGCTACGCTCTACCTAACACCTGAAACACCAGAGTAGAAACAGATCAACTGCCTAGCGACCCTCTGGAATATCACAGCACCCACCTAGCTACACCCTAGCAACCTCTTGGAATACCATAGCAACGACTTATCACCTGTCTAGCAGCCACCTGGAATACTGTAGCAAAGAATGGGGCAAACTTGGTGTGAGTTTCCTCCATTTTAAAAAGTAACACAATGGTAAATAGTGTGCAAATAGCCCCCCTTGTCAAGAATGCTCAGACTACTGAAGACAGCTTTGTAAGTCTGTGTCTATCATTCATATTACTGAATAGCTGATTCATCATAATTTTAATCAATTATTTGTATAATTGATTTTAATGGAGTGACCATGACAGCACTATTCAAAATAGGCCATTGTGGGTGGGTGACATTGGGTGGTATGCATGCTGGGCCTAATCGTCCTGCCACTGTACCCATAAGTCACTCAGGAAGAAAGAAGAGCCAAGCAAAGAAGAGAAGAGAAGAGAAAAGGAGACTAGATGTTAGGGGAAAAGAGTGAAGAGTGAAGAAGAGAAGAGAAGACAGGGGGAGAGGAGGAAGATTAGAGGAGACTAGTAGAGAGGAAAAGAGTGGAGAGGAGAGGAGAAGAGAGGAGACTAGACAAGAAGAGAGGAAACTAGACAAGAAGAGATGGAAGGAGAGGAGACGAGAGAGACAAGTGATTAGATGAGACTAGACAGAAAGGTGGAGAGGAGAAGAGAGGAGATGAGAAATGCATTTCACAGAAGTGATGACAGAATGCATGTTCAGAGATGTACACCCATGGTGCCCACTGGTGGTTTATGGCAGCGAAGAATCTCATGCAGCTGAAGGACTGTGTTACATTTAATTTCTTGAGTGTGTTATTACAGAAACAAGGTGCGTGCACTCACAGCATTTAGGCCACAAAGCTGGTAGCAGGCCATGGTGACAATTACGGTGATGGTCTGCCAGCGGACGGCTCTGTTCCTGAAAAGCTCCAGAGCCGAAGCCATCTGCGCTGTGTTCTGAGCCCGGCTCTCTGCATGCACCTCCTCCAGCTCAGCTGACACATCTGCCCTGCCCAAGAGGGCCCTGAATGCTAAAGGGGAAAGAGATGAGAGAGAGTGATGATAAGGGAAAGAAAGACAGAAAAAAATAGCTATAAAAGAGACATTGCTCTGAGACACTGACTGCGATTAAAGCAGTCTGTCTGGTTTGAGTAGGTTCCATCTGTACCTTCATGTCCTTCCAGTAGAATCATCCAACAGAAATGTACTAAAGGATTAAAAATCACTGCTTTTTTTCCCCGAAGCAATGAAATTCCCAAAATCAGTGTTCCCCATCTTTGTTGATGCACTGCAGGCCAGTGCTTGGATTTATCTCTCATTAAAGTCCAGAAGGAGTTATTTTATTAAGAAGATACAGAGCAAGAATTCTGAACTCCCTCTCAGAGCAGACAGAAACAATTGGGACTTCAGATGTTTGTTACATCCTGTCACGTTTTCCCCTGTCTCCCAAATGAGGGCAGGCGCAAATGCAAACTTCCATACTTTAATTCTTGTATCACTTCTGTATTCTTGTGCCATTTCTGTTTTTGCTGTGTTGCACCATGGTCCTGGAGGAACATTGTGGTCCTGGAGGAGCATTGTGGTCCTACAGGAATGTTGTTTCAGTTCACTGTATACTGTGTATATGGCTGAAATGACAATAAATCTACTTGACTCTGTAAGTGAGAGGCAGTGATTTGGGCAGCTATGGGTAGCCAGCTGAGGTCAGAGTATGCACTGCTTTTTTAAAATGTCATTATCAATAAAACCAGTTGGTTAGGGTTGGGTTTTATCCAGCCCTACATGTTTTGATGCTCACGGCTGTGAGAGTCTAGCTCTGTTCAAGTGCCCAGAGGAGCTGCAGGTACACAAGCTTCGCTGAAGACAAAAAACAGATGTTGCAGTCCACCAGGAACACTTGGATGAACATCTGATTCCTGCCCATTGTCCTGTTCGAAGTGCTCTTCATCTTTCAAAACAGTGGTCCTAAAGTGGCCTTTGTGTTCCGGCCAGGCCAGAAAGCCCTTGTGTCCTGCGCTAGGTTCGCCAGGGTGTACAGATCTGTGTGTGCTAGGAGATGCGATGTGTGTTGAACTCTGTGGTTCTGGGCCTCAGCGACAGTGGAGAAAAGCCAACAGACGGAACAAGGTTAGGAAGTCTGTGCTGTCAAAGCAGCTACGGTTCCTCTGTTGGTATCAAACAATGGAGTGTCGGTCTCTCTCTCCGGGCTCCCATCAACGGGTCCTGATTTCTTGGGTCTTTCAGCTGTGGCTCTCTCAGGAGTTTGCATGTATCACAGGAGGCTTCCATAAGACTGCAGGTGAAACAATGTTACACCAAGAAAAATAATTTTTAAAAATCTTCATAACTATCACTTTTTTATTGGTGTGAAACAAAAAAAACTGCTCATAAAAATAAGGTTGCTCTCCTAATTTCAGCTCCTCAATAGCTTTACAGCTGTATACGGCTCTGGTCAAAAACGTGAAACAGCGCCACCCCCAACCGCGGTGAAACAGAGAATTTCAGTGAAGCGTGTTTCACTAGCGTCCCCATTCAGTTCAATGTAAATCTCCTCAGACCCCGGCGGCTCGTGGATTTTCGAGGTTTCAATGGACTCTAATGGTAAATAAGTCCCACCTGTGAAACAAGTGACTGCCTACTGTGATAGGGTAGTTCTTCACTTCAAAATGACTGACATAACACTGTGGCCTATCACCGCCTTTGAAATAATTTTTCACTTCCTTCTGTTTTATGTATTGAGCACTGACTTTGAGTGCGAGACTGAAGCTTCATGCATAACAAAAGGCGTAACATATTATTTACTAGTATTTATTTTAAATATTTCTTTCTTTTTATTTTATATTTTATTATTCCTCTCCGAGTGCACAGAAGAAAGGGCATTAGCTTGTTAGCTTGACCGCTGGGCACTGGAAGCTAGTTAGCTACTTTTTGCCTATTACTCCCTTAGCCACTTGCTAACTCCTGTGCGAGATGGATCCAGTCACCATTTTTTTTTTTGTGACTGACAGGATAAAGGCAGAGTTGCAGGTTCTATACTTGGGTAAGGACTTTCATAGTGGAAAAGAAAAACTTTGTGACTTCATTGCATTTTTCAAGAATGGTGGTCTTGACAAAGTTATGTCAGTGGCTTACAAGTTGATGTGCTTGACTGCAACAATTGGAGTAACCTCAGCTGGTGTGGAAAGAAGCTTTTCATGTCTGAAATGTCTGAAAAGTTACACACTGCAAAATCTGGCTTTTCTTTCAACTGAAAAGAAACTGGTGAAATCCGAGGAAAAAAATCCTTGCTGCTATGACAGATTGATTAACAACTTCACCAAGAAGACCAGAAGGGTAGACTTAATTTATAAGGTGAGAAAAAGTTTAGATATGTTTTCTTGGGATTTAGAAATATTGTTAATTATGTACTGTTGAAATAAACGTTACTATTACGTGTTTGTAAGATATGTACAATAAAATACTTTTTAGATTTTGTAGTGATTTAACACTAACTATGAGGAGATTGAGGGATGAGCAGGAGAGAGAAGATACATCAAAATGTGAGGCGGCAAAAGCAGAAGATGGATGTGAAGTACTTAGGGCGAGGTACTGAGTTTGTTTTGCAGCGTGCGCCAGGGATGAAGGGTGGTTTGTTTCTCCAAAAACTGGGCAAGGAATAAATGACATGCTAGAAAGTGGAAACCGCTTAATTATCTGCCGGTGATGAAATGACTTAAAATACATTTATAATCTCATGACATAAACTGTTTAGTGTGACAAATGTGTAAAAATGAATGAAAAAAGAAATAGTGACACTTTTTCACAGCACTGTAGTTGCATCAGTCCAGGCATTTCTACGTGTTATTAAGCTGTTTTGTCCACTAATGGTGCTACGTGCAATGTCTGTAATGCTAAGGGTTGTCCTACACAAACGCTCCCATTCTAAAAATAAGTAATTACTATAGTAATGACTTGATATAATGTTTAAATGATACAACTGCATAATTAATTACTACATAAATATTGACAGTTATGTCAGACTTAGTATTTCCATGGACAACTTTGAGTCTGACCTGTTTTGAGGTCAGGAAACAACACAAACATCTAGAACCTAAAGGATTGTAGAGCTGAATTGATATGACTTAAGACTGAAGATGACATGAGGCTACATGATGCCTTTATAAATGTGATGACTGCTGGAATAAGCTTTTGTAGATGTTCATGACGAGTTATGTAAGGTGTTATAAAGGTTTATGTTAGTTGATAGGAAGGTTTATGTAAGTTGAATTTGAAGTTTTAGGTCAGTCGTTATGAAGGTTTATGTCAGATGTTATGAATGTTTATGTCAGTTGTTATGAAAGTTTATCAGTTGTTATGAAGGTTTATGTCAGGTGGTATGAATGCTCATGTCAGTTGTTATGAAGGTTTAGGCCAGGTGTTCAATCATTCATTCGTTTTCTGTAACCGCTTAGTCCTTAGCAGGTTTGACCCAGAACCTATCCTGGGGTCTACAGATGCGAGGCAGGGACTCACCCTGGGCCGAGCGCCTGCCCACTACAGAGCAAACATACACACACCATCCACTCACATGCCTGCGGCCAAATTAGAACTCACCAATTCACCTGACACACATGTCTTTGGACTGGGAGAAACGAAGACCCTGGAAGAAACCCACGCCACCACGAGGAGAACATGCAAACTTACATTTACATTTACAGCGTTTAGCAGACGCTTTCATCCAAAGCGACTTCCATTCTCTAAGTACAGGCAGTGCTGGACCGGCCATCGGGCATACCGGGCATTTGCCCGGTGGGCCGATGGTAAATTTGGGCCAGCGCGGAATCCCATCAGCGGCAAATCCCCCCCAACCCAGTGCTATAAAAGTGGTGAACAAATAACCGGGAATATATATACCTCATTAAGATGATTTATAAAGGCATAAAACATAAACTACAACTTGGCAGAGTTGTTTGACAGTGTTGTTTTGACACGTGTCAGGTGGTTAAATCATATCTTTATACTCTGATGTGTTCTAACTGTCTGAGTGCAAAGAAGATGGCATATCAACTGTACCCTTGAATCTCCTTTAACGTGCAGTGTTGGCCAGCAGTTAGAACGGTTTGGAATGTTGAGTGTTGAATGATCCAGATCACAGTGGTGTGATGCAACATTTTAATGGAAAGCAATCAAGTGGCACAACTGTGTGGCGCTATGCAATGACGAGTTAAAACATTTAAACTTTGCACCTTTTTCAGCACGGGCCTCGTCTCTGCGTTCCATCAGCAGGAACCGGGGGCTCTCCGGTAGAAAAGGCAAAACACACAGCTGCAGGAGTGCAGGAACTGCCAAGAAGGCAAAAAGGAAGTTCCACCTGTTTGTCTGCAAAGACACAGAAACACACCAGTAACACGTAATTAACGCATCTTCAGACACACAAGTATGCGCTGATAATACACATTTACCGTGGTATGTTTAAACTTACATAACTTTGCAACCAACTATTGTGCAACGGTTATGATCCGACTTTTGTTTCTTCATATTTTGCTTTGAATTACTTTGTTGGCACAAAAATACAATTTAATGCCTGTCTAATCTTTGACATATTGAGTAGATTAAATGAAAGAAATGGGAACCAATGTTTTACTCCGACAGGCTGCAAAGTGCCTACATATACAAGATGCCCAGATAGAGTTCTTCCAACCACTCAGCATTCAGCACCACCAGTATACTGATTACCGGCCTGATCATCTGGAATCATCTGCTCCTGTTTCTTCACTGGTTCAGGCCTTTGTTCTGCTTGAGTGATTCATACATAGGTCCCTGTTTGACTTACCAAACAAAAACATTCTTCTCAAACTGGTCAGGTTCAGAGACTGGACTGAAAATGAGAGATTGCATGTGCTTTAGGAAGCCAGGAGAACTATTCCACAAAACTACATTAAAATGGAATAATGTCTGGCTCTTTGGAAGCAAAGTATGAAAAAATGAGGGGTGGCTCAAGACTTTTGCACAGAACTGAATGTGGAAAACTGTTAACTGTTTTCTCAGCAATAGGTTCTCTTTTGTCCATTACTCGCAGCTCAACACACACAGATCCATTAACATCCTACTTAATCTGATTAACTATGGGCAAGGGGGTTATTAAATTATTTAATTAAAAATAATGTAAATAAATAATGTTAATAAATGTTAATAAATCATGTTAATCATGTTAATAAAATAAAATAAAAATAAAAAATTACAAGTATCTCAAACTCCATTCCAGTACCTCTACAGTGGCCACTAGGGGGCAGAAGGTAGCTATGCTACAACATTTCTTCACTTCAGTGTGTGGTAACGATACTTAAATGATTAATAAGTTGAATGCAAACTAAATCATATTTCTCAACCTTCTGACACATCTACCTAAACCATATGTCCAAACGTGCTCTTGCAGCATGTCTTCTGGGTGTTAAAACCACTTCTAAGAAGGAGGTTTTTATCGGAGCCAGAGAGCATTCGGGGAGGTCAGATACTGATGTTGAAACATTTTTATGTGAACTTGATTGCCGGCCCGAGAGAATAATGAGGTCAGGTACTGATACAGGAGGATCAGTTCTGTATCACAAACTCCACTCCAGCTCATCCCAGAGGTGATGGATGGAGCTCCATCATTCCAGAGAACTCCAGCCCAACACTGGGGGCTTTATACCCCGTCTAGCCCACATGCACAGTGACCTCAGAGTCATGAGTGCTTTTCCTTGGAGATACAAGCTGTTTAGCAACTGAATGCCTGTTTAAATATGAATAGGGGATGATGATGTCCCATTTGTATTATATGGCCTCGTCCACACGGAGGTTTGAATTATGGATAAATGAATGTAAATATGCGTTTTTGTTTTGTTGCATTTTGTAGCTGTGTTTGGTTGACTTCTACACTGGCATTCGTTTGACAATGTTTAACGCCAGTCTGCAGCCCAATTTGTAGTTTTGTGTATTTACCTGGGGGGGCAGCAATTATTCTGTCCAACGTGTTTACATGTGGGTCATCTTTGTGGATAGTTCTGCACTGAAACATGGATCCAGCTGAAGTCAACATTATTGCCAACATTATAAAGCATGAAGGGTTCAGGTGCTGCTGGATTAACAGCATTAACTGCAGGAGCCAAAGGTTCAGAAGAAATGGTGGAATAGCTGTATGTGAGGCTTATAACGACATGAGAAGAAGGGTTAGTGCCAGGGTAAAATGATTGGGAAGTTGGAGGTGGGTAGATTGTGGATCTGGTGTGTGAAGAGGGTGCAGGAAAGGCTGGTGACTGTAACTGTGATGTTGAATATTCATGGGACATATTCAGTCATATTCAGCTCCCCAGAACATCAATCGAATGCCATGTAAACGCAATTTCATGCCACCTGAATGCCACGCAGGTGACCAATGCTCCAATGATTTGCTCCAATGATCAGAAAAACGGTCTGCATTTAGTCTGTGCTTACCTGACACCACGGACACCAGAAAAATGCTTGATTCAGAATATGTAAGTAACTATATGTAATACTATGTATGTAATACTAAGGCCTTATATGTATTATGATGCTGTACAGACTGTTTTTGTTTTTCTTATGAAGTGGGAATATTTTTGTAGTAAATGTGTGTGCGCGCACACACACACACACACACACACACACACACAGCTGGTCCTCACACAACTAATGCCTAGCACACTTAACACGAAACACACCTAATGCCAAAAACGAATCTGGTACAAACATACTTCAAACACAAAAACATCTAATGCCAAACTTAAAACTTTTATGTAGAAGGCACATTTTATAGTACTTGTATTATGATGTCATTTATTTATATGATAAATATCACATCAGCTGCATGTTAAAGTGCATTATTATTATTGTAGTATTGGACTGTGGAGTTCTCTGGAGTGATGGAGCTCCATCTAGTACTTTTGGGATGAGCTCCATCCAGTACCTGATCTCAATAATGCTAACAGAGCTGCAATCAAATCATCACAGTAATGTAACAACATTAGTTTCTGACCTCACTAATGATCTCAGGGCTGCAATCAGATCCTCACCGCAATGTTTCAACATCAGTACTTGACCTCACTAATGCTCTTGGGCTGCAATCAAATGCAAAATCTGCACCTGACCACAAAACACAGCCAAGAAATACAGCAATGAAACACAGCCACAAAACACAGCTATGAAATAAAATCAGAAAACACAGCCAGGAAACACAGTCATGAAAAACAGCATAAAACACAGCCACGAAACGCAGCCAGGAAACACAGCCATAGAACACAGACAGGAAACACAGCCATAGAACACAGACAGGAA
Source organism: Hydrocynus forskahlii (assembly GCA_037974365.1). Lineage (NCBI taxonomy): Eukaryota > Metazoa > Chordata > Actinopteri > Characiformes > Alestidae > Hydrocynus > Hydrocynus forskahlii. The sequence continues at coordinate 1,847 of JBBPCX010067357.1, read as the reverse complement.
ACACAGCCATAGAACACAGACAGGAAACACAGCCAAAGAACACAGCCAGGAAACAGCCATAGAACAGAGCCAGGAAACACAGCCAGAGCACACAGCTAGGAGACACAGCCATAAAACAGAGCCAGGAAACACAGCCATAGAACACAGCCAGGAAACACAGCCATAGAATAGAGCCAGGAAACACAGCCAAAGAACACAGCCAGGAAACACAGCCATAGAATAGAGCCAGGAAACACAGCCATAGAACACAGCCAGGAAACACAGCCAGAGCACACAGCCAGGCACCACATCCATAGAACACAGCCAGGAAGCACAGCCCATAAACACAATTAAATAAAGCCAGGAAACACAGCCAGGAAAAACACATACAGAACACAGCCATGAAACACAAAAAAACAGCTTGACTATTGTTTCTTAGCCCAAGGACCTGAACTAATTGCCCATTATGCTGCCCACGGTCATTTACAACACATCATTAAAACCATTCCAACATTAGTACTTGACCTCACTAATGCTCTCGGGCTGCAATCAAATGCAAAATCTGCACCTAACTACAAAACACAGGCAAGAAACACAGCAATGAAACACAGCCACGAAACACAGCTATGAAACAAAATCATTAAACACAGCAAGGAAACACAGTCATGAAAAACAGCATGAAACACAGCCACGAAATGCAGCCAGGAAACACAGCAATTGAACACAGCCATAGAACACAGCCAGGAAACACAGCCAGAGCATACAGCCAGGAAACACAGCCAGGCAGCACAGCCCATAAACACAACCATTAAATACAGCCAGGAAACACAGCCAGGAAAAACACATACAGAACAACCATGAACACAAAAAACAGCTTGACTATTGTTTCTTAGCCCAAGGACCTGAACTGTTTGACCATCATGCTGCCCACGGTCATTTACAACACATCATTAAAACCAGTCACACTACCTAAAACACACACAGAAAGAGGGAGGTGAAAGAGATAACCAGAGAAAGACAGGGAGAGAAACAGAGGGAAAGAGAGAAAGCAAGAGAAAAAGAGTGAAAGGGAGAGAGAGGTAAAGAGAGAGAGATAGAAAGAGGGAGAGATAGACAGAGAAATAAACAGAGATAGAGATAAAGAGACAGAGAATCCACTCTGGACCTGCTCAAACTGCATCCAGCTCTAATTAGGCTGGAGCAGACTTGTGGACTTGGTTTAGAACACAGTATGATTTACTGTGAGCTGCAAAAATGAACTAAACTTCAGTGGGTGGCCAAACCCTGCAGGCGCCTTTTTACACAATAGTGTTGGTTTTCACAAACTGCATCAGGAACAATTCTGTGACATAATTATAAATATATAAACCATATGGAAGAGTCTGATCCCAGGTCAGTCCTTTGTGAACAGCAACCCTGAGGTCATCTGAAATGGCCATCTGTAGTACTTCAGTCCAGTCCACCTTAATGAAGAGCTGAATGGAGTTTGAGTGGTGCCAGAGAAGTTTTGGGGATGTGTTTATGATAAAAGATTTGGAACTGATTGACCACATCTGGGGTAAATTGTGTACGTCAGATTTTAGGATGAACTGTGGCTTTAAAGTTCAGAGGAACACACACTCACATGTCCGAATATCTCAGGCAAACCAAGCAGTTGTCCAACAAAGACTCCAAGACAAATGAAGACAGCGTTGAACTGTCCGACGAAGCCACGCCACTCCCGGGGCGAAATCTCCCCCAGATACATCGGTAAAGCGCTGAGAGATATACCTGAAAGAGACAGAATCTGATTACACACACACACACACACACACACACACACACACACACACACACACACACACATATATATATATATATATATATAT
>JBBPCX010067356.1:0-13365 GCA_037974365.1 Hydrocynus forskahlii | reverse complement strand
ACTTTTTACTGCTTTCTTGTTTGTTTGCATTTATTCTAATATTCAGCTGTGTTTTTGCGAGCAGAAAGAAGGCCACATATAATATAATGATGATATAAATGATTTCAAACAATTTGCACAGGTGCCTAAGACTTTTGCACAGTGCTGTATGTGTGTGTGTATGTGTGTGTGTGTGTGTGTGTGTGTGTGTATGTGTGTGTGTGTGTGTGTGTGTGTGTACTTTGCATTTTGTCAACATATCAAGACAAATGGACAGATAGTGGTCAGTTCTAGTGTTTTTTTAAAATAAGGTTTAGTTATGACAGCAGCCATTTACTTTTACACGGTCCTAAATACCCACCAAAGAGCTCATTCACTCTTGTTTATACAGATTTTGGCCTAGTGAAGGATCTAATCTCATCTGGAATCAGAAGTCCACTAGGAGAACCCAAAACTGAGCTGTTTCCAGATCCATGGTATGATGCACCATCCACCCTGTAGGACACAGAATTGTAGAACACCAGGGTTGAATGGCATCCATGGATTTCTGATTCTGAGGATGCAGATCTGCAGCTCTGGCAGGCATTCAGTCCACAGCACATCCAGGAACAAAGGGAACAGGAGCAAAATCCAGGACACACTGAAGGACTGCTTTTCCTCTTGGCGTCCGTGCTTTCCTCACATGAAGAAGAGATGAGGTTTGTGCAACTGCTGCCTCCATCCATGGGCAAAGAGAAGGTGCTGAGGTTGCTGTGTCCGTTCTCCACTGTAGCCAGGGTAGACGCCATACAGGTTCTACTGTGAGACTCCTCTTGAAGCTCCTCTTGGTTCATTCTCTCACCTATATCTTCTTCCTCTGAACTCACAGTGAGGAATCGTAGCACCACAAGATTGAGGAATGCTCCGATCACACTCAAACCAACAAGGATGTACATGAAAGTGAAGGTCACATATGGAGCGTTCCTCTCCAGGTCTCCCTTCTTCTGCAAAGCAACAAAGTCTCCAAACCCAATAGTGGTGAGGGTGATGAAGCTGTAGTAACAGGCATGGAAAAAGTTCCAGCCCTCAAAATGGGAAAAGGCTGCAGCTCCTATACAGAGAGTACTTAAACAGGTCAGAAAGCCCACAGTGACCATGTTCCCCATGGAGACACCAGTCCTGTGTAGACCTATGCACCTTCCAATCCTGCTCAACAAGAAACGTACAAATGTGTTCATGCGCTCTCCAATACTCTGGAACATGATGAGCGTTAACGGAATGCCCAGGACAGCATAAAACATGCAGAAGACTTTTCCACCATCTGTTCGAGGTGATGAATGGCCATAACCTTTGGTAACAGAAAACACAAAGCATCAGAAACAAACACTCCTAGTTATCATGTGAACATTGTTAATATTCCTGGCCGGGCTGGCCAGTGCTCTTTCTGTGTTTGAATGTTCTACTGGTGTCTGCGTGGGTTTCTGCCGGGAGCTCCGGGTTCCTCCCACAGTCCAAATACATGCACCTCAGTGGAACTGGAGATACTGGATTTTTCCTAGGTGTGACTGTGTTTGTACGTGGGTCTGCACGGCGATGTACTAGGACCTGACAAGGGTGTTTCTCTTTGATTTTGCCCTGTGTGCACTGGGGTAGGCCAAAAACCCTGCGATCCTGGTTTTGAATAATGAATTAATGTACCAGTGAATGAACTTTGTTAACATTAAAATTTACTTAATAAAGGGAGTTGCTCCACTTTTATTTGATATATAGGTTGTGCGCATTCTCCAGAATTAAAACAACACATTGTGTGATGCGATACCTGCGTAGACAGTGGAAGCAGTACACAACAGTGCGACATGCTGTCAGCCACAGACTGATCAAACCATGACAACAGTCACTTTTGCCATACATTTCTGTCATTTTCTCATGATAAACAGTTATACTGTCTCCTCAGAAGCAGTAATCAAAGAATAAATTCTCTTATCTTCCCTCTAGGAGATATAGTTTCTAATCCTCTAGACCAGGCATGCCCAAAGTCCGGCCCGCGGGCCAATCACGGCCCACTGTCAGATTTCATACGGCCCGCAGCTTCGGTCTTATAATGTGTTATTTGTGGCTCGCTAGCTCTGTCATAAAAATAACAAAACTTTAAAAATATAATTCCTCATTTCACCACACGGTGGCAGCACCTTAAAAATGTTCTCTGGCTCTGCATCCGTGCTGCAAACCCCTCTCCATTCATTTTCTGCCATGGCCACTGCAAAGAATTAGTGTCAGCAGGTTATCTGTTCCTTGATAAATCTGAAACTGAGTGTTTTGAACGGTAACATCTGTCACTATTAACATTGAAAAGCCTAAAGCACACTAATGAACTTGGAATTATTTTATTAAACTCTTGAATAAGATATGGTTATAACTGTTGACGTTATGTACCTGTAGATGTGACACAAACTACTGCTCTCTGAAAGATCTTGTAAAAGACAAGGGCAAAATTCACTTGTTTTAAAGTTTAGGGATAACAGACCACTTTGCATTACTTATAACTCCTGTTTAAAATGTTCAAAAGGCAAATACATTTATCAAACTCATGGAAATTGAAGGTAATCTATACAGTTTGTTCAATGTTATGGACACCCCAGCTCTAGACAGACAGAATATATGCATATGAGTGCCAGATACGCACGCATTCATGGTGATTAAAAAAATGTTCAAAATAGTGTAAAGATATTTGAAACTGAATCACTGATACACTTCTCTGGGTTTTCAGAGGGCTCTTTCATTTGTCTTTAACGGAAAGCACTGTCAGTGGTCAAAAAAGGCATCTGGGATCATTCTATCAGAGGAAAGTGGGCAGGGAAGGGGGGCTGGTCGTACGATACAGGCAATGCTCAAATAACTTTACTTTTTCAAAACTCACTTTTAAATTGTAGGGTCTGCGACTTTAGTGGCAAACATGCACATACACACACACACACATACATATATACACACACACACACGTATATAAATATATATACTTATACAGTTCTGTTCCAATTATATATATACACTCATACATATACACACAGGCATACATACACTCACACATCAACATATGTGTGTGTGTGTGTATGTGAGTTTTATTAATTCAATGAAAATTCTAATAATTCAGAGCATTTATGTGACACAGAGACTTTCAGCATTTATAGTACCTCACTGTGATGTATGAAAAACATTATTAAATTAAATAAAACTGATCATTTGAATGGAAATATTAATGAGACATGAATGAACAGTACATAACAAACACTGGTGACACGCTTAAACATAACAGACACTGGTGACAAGGTCTTAAATACACTGTTTATACTAGTGTATAAAGTAAAGTGGCCCTTATAGTCATGTGTGAACACAGCACAGCACACAGCATGAGCAATGTGAAATTCTTTCTCTGCATTTAACCCATATTATATGATTACCAATTTGTGGTTTTCCATCCAGTACAAAAGAGGACCAGATTCCTCAGTACAGCATGGCAGGCTTGGGTAATGGTACTTCCTCTGAGATTCTTATGAACCCTCACCTCATATGAAAAATTCTATTTTAATCAAATGTTGGAAAATGTTATGTAAAGACATGGCATTCATGGTTTTCATAATAAAGATTTCAAAGTAATTTTAGAAATCAACATGCCTTGATATGGAAAAAATACCCTCGTATTGGTTTCGTATGTGTGTAATTTGTGTGATTCTGATGTACACTGTTTATCAAGTCAAATCTCACAAACTGAAATTAATACTATATATATATATATATATATATATATAGAGAGAGAGAGAGAGAGAGAGAGAGAGAGTGAGAGAGAGAGAGAAAAAGAGAGTGAGAGGAGATAGATAGATAGATAGATAGATAGATAGATAGATAGATAGATAGATAGATAGATAGATAGATAGATGGATGGATGTACTTAATAATTAAACTGTTTAAACTTGGAATTGGAAATCTCACAAGGCTGAAAATATGCGTACCATCACACTTCTAATTATATAATCTCTAACTTTCAATAGGGAAATCCAAAAGCAATATATGGAATATATATCCAATGCAAATCCAAAAACAGTAAAATTCAAAAATGCAAACCCAAAAACAGTCATTTCACAATTGCTGATTTGGATTTGGAATTCTGAACTGGATTAAATTGCAAATGACTGACTGTGTCATTTCATTGAAACCCAGAGCAGTGCCACCTTTCGTCAAAAAGGTGCTTCTTCAGCCTCCAACTTCATGTTCTCACGAAGAGTACAAGATCTATGCTTCATTCGGTATGAATAAAACTGGACGTTCATGATGAATGAGCAGAATATGACATTTTGAAGGGGAAAATGAAACGAAATTGGGGCTAAATAAAAGGGAATTAAACGTAACGAACTATTGGATGGAAATCAAGAGAACAGGAGAAGATGGTTGAAAACGAGATTGTAACAGTGCTGCTCACCTATGGTTGTGATGACTGTGACAGCAAAGTAAAAGGACCCAGCAAACGTCCACTGGCGGCCGGCTCGATGGGGCTTGGCCAGGAGCAGCACCCTCTGGAGCGTGTGGAAGTCCTCGTCCCTGAGGTCGTACTTCTGCTTCATCTCGGAGCTCCTGCGCTCCAGCTCGCGCCTCACTGCGCGCTCGCGCTCCGCCTCGAGCGCCTCGAACACGGCGGCACCTGCCAGCAGGTAGGCGAGCACGCAGAGCACGAGCACGAGCGCGCGGACACTCGGCGCCTTCATCTTCTCGCCGTGGACACCTGAGGGGACCTTCTCGCACCACCCACCCTCTTTTTATCACACATGGGAGATGCACGTGTAGAAGCTGGCTCATAGAAAGTGCTGCAGTAAACTTAAAGTGCACCGTAATAGTCTTGATTTGGGAGCGGGGGCTCAGAGGGCTCTGAAACTGAAGTCTCGACACTTCACATCACAAAGATCTCAGTTTTTTTTACAAAAAACGATTCTCGCTCACCCCTTCACTTTCTTAATGTTATAAAGGCTCTGATTTGTGGAGGCTAAACTCTTTATCATGTACCTCTTCCTGAGTCATGTTACAATGTAGCAGGGCAGATCATTAGGGAACGTCATGGTCATGTACTTGATCAAAGTAAGATCCAGGTGAATGCCAGGAGGTTTCCCAGCAGAACATTTCCCGGAGCATCACACTGCATTCTCTTCCCCAGGTTAACAACTCACACTCACCTGGCCGTCTACATGGTTTAAAAGAAAATGTGATTCATCAGACCAGGCCACCTTCTTGTTAATGTATTTATTTATTTATTTTAATTCTGTTTTTACATTCAGGCATGGCACAGTAAAAATTTCGTTGTACTTCCATACGATGACAATAAAGTAGATCTATTTATCTATCTATCTATCTTACTTTGATTCATGGTCAAGTTCTGGGACTCACATGCACACTGAAGGCTCTTTTGGAGGTGGACTGTCACTGTGGTGTTCTGACACATTTCTGTCATAGCCAGCATGAACCTTTTCAGCTATTTGTGCTACAGTAGCTCTTCTGTGGGACTGGACCAAACAAGCTAGCCTCCACTCCTCACACACATTAAAGCCTTGTGTGCACCTTACCTTGTGGCCAGTTCACCAGATGTACTTCCTTAGATGACTTTTGGTAGGTACTGCCCACTGCATACTGTGAACACCCCATAAGACCTGCTGTTTTGGAGCTCTGAGCCGGTTTTGGAGCTCTGAGTCGCTCAGACCCTTGCCCCCTCTTTGCCCACTTTAAGAACTGACTGTCCACTTGATGTCTAATATATCCCTCCCCTTGAACAGGTGCCACTATATTGGGTTAATAAGTGCTATTCACTTCACCTGTCAGCGATTTTAATGTTGTGGCTGACTGGCGAAAGGCAGTAGTGTAGAAATCAACATATCATTCAGTATGAATTGAAATTATGAAGTAATGAGGATAGCAATAACGCCAACAGCCCTGTTCAAGTCCAACATTTCAGTTTTGGACAAAATGTTATTTATGTTGCATTATTTTATATCATATGATATACGGTATTAGGTTTATATTGATATCCCTGTCTTAACACCTAGATTTACACAGATAATCTAAAACATACAACCACTCAGAGATGAAGCAAATGATCTTGAATATTTAACGACAGCTGTCCAGGTCTGGGATATATTAGACAGTCAGTTCGTGTGTTGGATGTGGGAGAAATGGGCAGATGTAAAAACCTGATCAAGACTGACAAGGCTAGTCCAGCACCATTAGCGAGTGTAAGACTGATGAAATATGCGCAATTTTGAACACCCCCGGTAAAGTCCTTGACAGGAAACACATTTTCTGCACATTCTAGTGCAGAGTTACTGTTTATTTATCGAGTTTAACATGCTCTACATTAGTGAACTGTACAGATTTTTCTACACTGAGCATAGAGAGCGTGTAAGCCAGGGAACCATCCTGAACACAGTGTGCTATGAGCATTGCGTCATGCCCTGTTTGATAAGGTGTCCTGTCATCGAAGTGTGTGTGTGGTGAAACAGCTGGCATATTCATAGTCTAGAACAATCAACTCTGCACAGGTTTATGAAGCGTGTAGCTTTATTTGAAGTATTGGTTGCACACAAAGCTAATGGCTCTGACTGATGCAGTGAGAACTGGCAGAGATGACCTTTTATGAGACACACTTAGTACCTCACTGATGGACCCTTTATCATTAACAAAGCCAACCTGGGAGGAAACAGAGAGGGTGGGGGCGTGGAGGTGGGTGTGAAGTTGACAGCCAAGATTTAATGAGCCCAGAGCCATTGAGACTTAAATGTCATGGTAACACTTCTAACTCGTGGCTACACAGCATGAACTTAAACATGATATCGGACACAGGGAACTTACACTACAAGTTACAGTAACCTTCTTTGGCAGTGCTATTCAGTTTAATCTTTGAACACATAAAAATCTTAACACCATTCCTAGAGGTGGGGGGAAAAATATACAGTAAAACATTAAAGTAAAAATACAATTTGTATAAAATGTTAACTCTGTGTCTTTTTTTAATGTATATTAACTCCATTGTTAAGCTAATAGAGTGCCAAAATCCACATGACACCACTTATTCTGTCTGGTGTGAGCAACATTTCTGTCTGCAGAGTAATTAGGAGATTTTGGTACTGTAGGTAATAAGATCAATCACTACCTCGTTTGGTACAATGCATGTTGGTTTGATTTTTTTTATCCAGCTTGCGTCGTACTGAGGCAGGCCATAATCATTTTCAGAGCCAATCGTCATGGGTTGCATGAGCAAAAACGATGACAAAGCTTGGGAGTTGGTGAGGGTTCACATTATACTTTTCCTGAAGGCAGAAAAACATGAGGTACACTGCACAGGCTTTATCTCATGGGTTTTTTCAACACTGCGTCCAGCTGCATGTTTCCTGATTGCTAAGCAACACTAGCATCCTAAGGGTCAGTCAACTGTTCTAGCTAGCTATCGTGTCAAGCAGAATCTATAGTTCAAATCTGATAAAATGTCACTACAGCCATTGTAGCAGCCTTCGTTGAGATATAGAATCAGAAAGTATATTTTCATGTTAACATTCTTTTCCAGGGTTTGCTATGATTTCCCACATGCCGTTACACCAACTCCACCAACCAAGCCAAAGTGGCATATGGCACTCAAAGTACATAAAACACAAGTCACCCAGCATTAAAAGAACAACGGGCCAAACACATCTCTCCCTTTGAAAGTAACCTGAAATAATCTCCACTTTCCGTCAAAAACATGTACATTGTGAAACAACCTATATAGTCAGTATGTATTTTCTCTGTTGAGTAACAGCATCTGCCAAGCTGACTTGTCCTGCCTTGTGTGTTAAGCACTACCAGTTTTGCCCCTTGTAGCTTTGCTAATTAATGGAAAAACAAGTGGACCTGCCAGCATTCTTTGTGTCATTTGATCATTCTGGCAGTAGCATCCAATTAAAAGATTTGGTATCTAAGAAAAAGCAAGTACTTTATGCAGTTTCCTATACAGCTTTGACTAGGGGTGTAACAATGCATCGAAATATTGTGATATTAAACCAGTGTCAGTCAACAACCCAGTCCAGCACTTTCATGTCATACTTCACCCCACACCCCACAACGCACCCACCCCACCCCTGAAATTTCAGCTCTAGTTTCATTAGTACATTTCCTTCACATTTCACTCTAAATATTGTGAGAATATTGGAAAGTTGGATAAAAATATGAATCATATGTAATGTTTTCAATGCACAGAAGACCTCGATTTAAAAATGATCATGTGAACACAGAGTGATAGGTATCTGCACAAATAATATTGTCACCTTCAGTGTACTTCACAAGTTTCATTTGTCATTTTTAATGTCAATCATGTAAATAATGACAGGAGCGATAGTTCTTGCTAAACATAATAGGAGAAATGTTCTTTTCTTTTTTTGTGGGTCTGTGACTGTATTCAACAAGCATATGACTCGTCTCTTCAAGATCTGAGCAAAACATCACCTAGTAAATATTATTTGAAGTAAGTTCTTTTCTGACTGTCAAGGAGATCCCTCTTCATCACAGAGAAAAAAAAATCAGTCGGAGCATCACTGAGCAACAACTGATCACTGACCTTGACTGATTACGTTATCAGCCGTGTCAATTTACTTGACTTCTATATCGGTGTATGATGGTGTGACATGGCCAGGAAACTATTAGTCTGTGTACCTTTCGCTAAGAACACATCCGTCCCTTTCTCCAGGCGACCCAAACTGAAGGAAACAGGCTTACTTTTACAACCCAATAAAAGCTCATTTGGTCATTTGCGAGATTTATGTCTGAATAAACTCTTGTCTGACATCATATCTTATCTCTCTAGCATTTGTTTTCTTTTTGTATCGGCGCATGAAGAAATATGTATGCTGCAAGAAACACACTCTAGACATATTTATTATAAGTCTATAATTTTATGAGTCTTCAGGTATTAATAAATACAAAAACAGATGCCAATTTATCCTCACCTGTAATACTGGCATATGTAAACAGCAGCATTGCTTTTAATGTGACTGTTCAGAGACCGAAAGGTCACACAGATCTTTAACTATTAAAATACAGCATATATGGGGTTGGGATGGATCTAAAAATTATTTGCCTTAAAGGCGCAGTCTGGTCAAAATGTCAAACGTAACCATCGCTGCAAACATGCCTACTGACCCCCTACAGTGTTGTCAAAGTAGTCCCAAAGAAAGATTTTCTGGATTAATGTATCTTGAAAGTGGGAGGAGTTATTGAAAAAGCACCTTTTTTACTGGCAGCTAATAATCAGCCATATTGCCAGGAAGCCAAATGTCACATCTGTATTTATTAGACACTGCATGAGTGCATTTGTTTATTGTCATCTTTGAATGAAATATTTGGGCAAGGTGTGCAGGGTATTGTTGTGAGAGAACGTTAATGGGAAAAAATGGAAAAATATAGCCACAAACACACAAGGCAGGCAAGGCATAAAACTAATGTGACAAGTACGGATCTTCCTGACTCAAAACATATGGTACAAATCCACACAAAATTGGTTAATTGGTCACAAAATCCAGTTCACGGCCTTCACAGCTCCTTGACCTAACACTGAAAATGTACAGGGTGAGCTGAAAAGGAGAGTCCAAACGCTGCATCCTCCACCTATCACAAGCTAAGCTGTATAGGAGAATACTCATTGCTGTTTTGTTAGCAAAGGGGTGTGATGCAAAAAAGGTCCTACAACTGTGATGCATGTTGTTTTGTTAATAAAAAAGTAAGCATTGATTTCTTAGATGCAATTTACTTCAATTTAAGGCTTGGATATTTTCATATTTTCAGTGTGAGGTCATGGCAATTAACCATTCCATTAATTATAATTATAATTTATTATAATTAATTAAAGACCTGTCCAGCAGGGTGTTTCACTGCCTTTCGCCCTGTGACTGCTGGGATATGCACCAGCACCCCCAACAACCCCAACCCCCCACGCCCTTGGTCAAAGATAAGTGCGTACAGACAATGGATGAGTCGATCTATGTATGGATGGATCGATTATAATTAATTACAACTCAAAATATATTTTATACCGAAATTCACAGACTGCTGGATTTATGTGCATTTTGTGTGTATCTTTGTGAAATTCTTTTTCCTGTCCTTTCCTGTTTGTTCTGGTAAATTAGTTAACTGCTCTGTTACTTTAGCTGCTTTCTGTATCTTTTAATCTTTCCTTTATTTTTATGGGGGGCTATAGAGTGTCGGGTTGGCCTGCTTTTGCAACGCAAGGGTGTGACTGAACTTCAGGCTTGTTAGCTTTTACTTGGGTCGCTGCTAAACTGATTCAGCACTAGTCCATCAGGGCTATGGATTAGCAATCTTCATTCTGCAAGAAATTAGAATATGGGGAACTCAAAAAGTGCCTGGACCGACCCCAACGACCAGTACGATTCAACATGGGAAGATGACAATGACAGCGCGCCCCCTGGGTGTATAAAGGTAGAGTTTTGCTTAAGCAATCAGTTCTTTTTAACATTCAGACTTCTCATTACTGCCTTTCTTATAGCTAACAGGAAAATCACAATGAACTGTTGTCTAAACCTTGTTGAAGTTGTCAGTAAGAATAATAAGGTAATTGTAAATAAAGAACAAAGTGAAAGTAAAACAAATACACAGGCTTACAAAGCGCAAACAAAGGTCAGTGGATGAGTTACGGGGGGCTATTTTAGTCTGGTCAGGGAATTTGAGAAAGGTCAATGAAATGTATTAGCTGTGCTGTCACCTACTCCCTCCTTTAGTGTAATACAGTAATTTACTAATGGCTCATTGTGGCATGCTGTTGGCTTCTGAGTGGCTTCTAAGTACTACACTAAACAATTTAAAATAGATTAAATCATTGCTTGTGGATGTTAATGCCTTTTTGTGTTGCATCTATCCACATTTTCTTCACAGTTTCCTAAGCAGCAGACTCAGCTCATCCACAGAGACATGGGTGCTGCAAAAATGCACAATTATAGACATACATGTCAGGTAAGTTTTGACAGCCTTTAAATACACTGTTGCCAAGAGAAACCACAGAGACCTTGTTGTGGCTTACTCATTCTATTAACAAGGCTAGTTTGATGCTCTAGACAATGTTCTGCTGGGAAATCTTGGGTCCTGCCTTTCATGTACATATACCTTGACACAATCACCCTACCTACATTGTGGCAGCACTAATGCCTAATCCCCAATTCTATTCAGCACAATAAATAAATAAATAAATACATATTTTTTTTACGCATTTTAGTGCTAAATTAATAAGAAAAATATAATTTATTAATTTTGTAAGAAATATTAAAGTAAATTCAGCTATATTTCCATATAAAATATAACTGTATAAATGTTTTTTGTACTGTCCAGAGAAACACAAAGAAAGCGTGTCTTGAGATGGTGAAAAACCACTGTACTCAGAGGCAGGAGGTTTGAAAGAAGCCAATCCGAGAATACCTTATTTTAGCATTTCTTCTTAAAACTCTACCGTGGAGCATCTCGAGTGTTACTTGTTTTTCGTTTTGCTCTTCTTAAAGCGCTGTATTTTTATTACTCTAAATTAAATTAAAAGAGGCTGCTGAGCTTAATCTCCGTCCAGTGTCTGCTTTAACCGGCGAGTCACTACAATACAGTACTCCTCCTGAAGGCCTGAATAAGACGCGCCGCTGATGAACAGTGAATGATTGATGTAAAAAATTTGGTGATTACCTGTACAGTGTAAACTCTCCAGCGGTACTGGTTTACCTTTACATTTTCGTTAAGGGTACTGTATTAAGCCGAGTTTAAAATGAAATTAAAATGTTTCGGATTCAGTCATTTTTTCTTAGAACGAACTAATAATTGTTAGTGAAAACTCTTTTTTTGTGGCAATATATAATTCCTCATGCATTTTAGTGCTAAATTATTAAGAAAAATATAATTTACTAATTTTGTAACATAACTATTAATGTAAATTCAGCTACATTTTCATATAAAATATAACTGTATTAATGTTTTTGTACTGTCCAGAGAACACAAAGAAAGCTCTCTTTCGTGTCATTAACAGTCACAGAAAATCTTTTTATTCTATTTACAAAGCGCCACTGATGTATTTTAATTAAAAACACATATTTGAAAACTTGAAGATTCGGGGTTTCTAGTGGTGTTACTTACATGTTTCTAGGACAAAAACTCGTGGAGCTGTAGATGATTGTTTTGGAACAGTCGAAATATCCCTCAGGAGGGATTGCCGACCTCAGAGGATTAAGTACCACTGTACTCTGAATAAGACGCGCCGCCCCGCGAACAGTAAATTATTGAACTGTAAAAATAATTGATTACACATACATTTTACTGTATTTTTATTACTAAACATTACACTAATTTATCGCTGTATTTACCTGCTTATACCAAAGAAAACGCATACCAACGACAGCGCATACCAAAGAAAATGCCCGTGCATGAATTACAGTACAGTCTGTACAGGGGTAATTTCGCTATTTACATTCTAGTACTGCAGGAGTTCAGTGTAAACTGCACAGTACAAATACGGGCTTTCCTTTATATTTTTGTTAAGGATAATGTATTAAACTGAGGCTTCTTTTTTACCACAACACAGCAACACGGTTTTTCACTCTACGCGGGTGCTCTTGGAATGTTGTTACTGTATGTGTGTGTGTCAGAGAAGAAATTGTGAATTGGTTTATAAATTGGCCTGGTGCTACTTTTGGTCTGCTTGATCATATATATATATATATATATGCAGACCAAAAGTGGCACCTGGCCAATTTATAAACCTATTCACAATTTCTTCTCTGAGAGACAACACATCAACAGGTAAGAAGCAAAATGTATTCAGTTAGTAGAAAAAAGCAAAATTAGGCCATTTTAAAATACTATTTAAATTAACTAACTACTAAAATAGCAAAAAAACATGCCACATTTTCTGATACTCTCATACTTGGTTCTGCCTGCTCTGCCCTAATGACAGCCCTTGTCCTATAATGTAAACATTGCAAAGGTCTTATCTCCTGAAAGATCCTGTCCATTACTCCACTCTAGTTTTGTGTTTCACTTCCAAGCGCAACCCAACTCGGAGAACTGATGACAACTATAGGGTGCACTGGTCCAAATCTATGTGTGACTGGTTCAACATGATGGAAGATGGGAACACTTTGACTGCCAGTGAAATACTCACAAACTGGAGCCAAAATGTGTTCCCAGTTCACAAAAGAATGAGTTTAAATGTATTGGCTCTGGAGGCTTGTGTGATCTTGTAAAAGAAAAATCAATATATTCACTTCTATTCAAAGGCAAGTTAGCATATTCAGTTTGTGATTCTTATATTTGAATGATTCTTTCTCTAAATACCATATTAATGTGATTCTGCCGACT
>JBBPCX010067355.1:0-13367 GCA_037974365.1 Hydrocynus forskahlii | reverse complement strand
ATATACACACACATATATATATATATATATATATATATATATTATTAACTCTGTAATTAAAAAGCTTTTCATAGATAGATAGATAGATAGATAGATAGACAGACAGACAGACAGACAGACAGACAGACAGGCAGACAGGCAGACAGACAGACAGTTAGTTAGTTTATGGATCCCTTAGGGAGGTTCCCCATGGGAAATTCAGGTTCCAGTTAGTAATTTTTACCGTAGGACATCTTAGAAAAGCAAACACACAACATATTCTTAAGGGATAGGAAGAGAAACAAGGGGATAAAGTGATGGTGAAGTAGTAATAAAGTAATAAAGTGACATGGAGTGATGAAGTGACAAATGACATCTGTGCATTGTGCGATACGTACCAGTTAAAATAGGGAGCTGCAGTTAAGATGGTACACAGATAGGCAGTAGTAATGAATACTGCACTGACAAAGAGCGAATAAATAGTGAATCACATTGACACTGAGTCTATAGTTGTAGAACACAGAGTCTATAGTTATTGGGTGCTAAAGTTATATGCTAGACCTGCGTTAGACCTTTCCTCTGTGGTGTCCTGAGTCCTCCCCCCAGACCCCTGATTATATGGTAGAAATAGTTTACCATTGACTTTAAGAGCATTTAAGAATACTTTTAGGGTTCTTTTTATTGCGGTCAGTGGGTTCATTTTCCTCGACTTATGATTAGCGCTCCAGCCATTAAAACAGAGCGTTTAAAGCAATGGGCCTTTAAATGGAGCTCTTTTGAGTCGTGCTAAAAAAAATCAGACAGACAGCTCTGAACGACAGTTAGAAATGTGAAAAGCGTCGATCCATTCGTCTGACAAAAGCCCTGCCTGTCTCAGACTCATTATAGTCACTCATTGACTAAATGGGTTCACCTTTCTGAAGGAAAAGACTTTCCGTCCCTTTCGTCCCCTTTTCAATACGTTTTTCACCTTGAAGTCAAGTGTTAGTGACTTTTCCTACTTAATTCAACTTTAACAGACACTCTTATCCGGAGTGAGCTAGTTGAATCCCATTACAGCAAATGTAGTGTTAGGAGTCCTAAGAATTCTTATCGGTAGTGCTGTTGCCCACCGAGACTCCTTAACCAGGACAGGCCAACTTTAAACTGTTCATTATAGCACTTATATCACTTAGAGCACTTATATTATTTTCACAATTATATTTATAGCTTTCTGTCTCTGTTCTGCATTTTTGCACATCATTCTCCTCTGATAAAATATGGTATCTTTCATAATACTGTATTAAATGTCTTGCATTAAATGAAAGTGTATTACATGCTGACTGCATTAAATGTCTTGTGCTGTTACTCTGTTGATCTTGCGTTTTTCTTCCATTCTCTTTTGTCCTGCCTGCTTTTATAGTCTTGTGATGTTTCTGTTTTTGTTCTTTGTGGGTCTGTTTTTGTTCATGATCCTGGAGGCACATTGTTTTGTTTTACTGCAGACTGCGTGTGTATGATGGAAATGATAATAAACCTACTTGACAACCTGTCATTTGTTATTTGAATCTATGCATTAACAGCAACTAGCGCACTGCAATGAGCAATTTCCACCAGGATCAATAAGGTTTTCTGATTCCAATTTTCTGATTCAATACAGTACATATTCTGTTCTACTACATCTGCACACTTTAGATCTTGTTTATACTTGTACATGTTTGTTTACACTTGTAATGTTTACTGGAATATAATTTTACTACATATGTTTTAATTACTTAATTCTACCCTTTAATTTTCTCTTTAGTTTATTGCAGTCTCATGGACGTTTCAGAGGCTCATTTCATTACAGGTTGTACTTGTATAACTGTGTGTGACAAATACAGAATCTTGAAACTTGGGCTTCACAAATCACTAAACATCAGACATTCATTGAGAGTTGATAATTGTAGGTTTAATCAAAGAAAATAATTAACCTAAACCCGATACAACCAGCATGCTGTACTAATACAGTTGAGAAGCATTCTCAAATTATTGAAAGCTTCAGTCTACTGGGACTTCTACTGGAATACGCAAGTGACGAGCGTAGGTCCAGTTTTAATTAATTTTGGTCTTAAGCTTTCACTCACTTTATAAAATCCCTAAAAATCACTATTTTAAGATACACGGACCAATAGAAACGATACTAAATTTCTTGGAAATTATTTTTTTCATCTTTTGATGCTGATGGTGATAATATGTAACTATAAAGTCAGATACATTTTGATCGTGTTCCTTCTGTGAAGTGCTATTCTGTCACAGTTGAGGCAGTAGAGCTTGTTGCTTGCGGCATTAGTTGTGCTACCCTGTTTTGGGTCGAGATGAAGTCACTAGAGAAGTGGCAAATGCACTACAAACCTGGGGTTCCACAGGGTTCACTCCTCGACCCACTATTGTTTTCATTTTACATTATCTAGCAGGTTGAAATGATGCAGTCTTTTGACTGTATCTCGTATCAGTTTTATCAAGTTGTCTTTTCTGACAATGTCTGTTTCAGACGAATAACTGGCTTGCTAATAACTATCTAAATATTTACTCCTCATAGATTTTAGGATTTTATTCTTACGTATACGGCTCTGAATGGGCAAGAGGCCGGCCTACTTATCTGACCTCCATTCACAGGCAGTCTACCAACAGGTCTCTGAGATCAGAGGACCAAAATCTTTTGACTGTCCCTTTCTACCCTCAGTGTGATCGAACTTTTGAATCAGTTGCACCGACATGGTGGAATGATCTCCCTCTCTCTATGCCCTTTACTAGAACTTCTTTTTTAGCAGGCTTTTGGCTAGGGATCAACTGTTGCTGTTCAATTCCCAGACCCTTTATTTTATTTTCTTTCTATTTACTTTTCTGTCTTAATTATTTTTAATCTTTTACTGTTTCTGGTGCAGTGCTTTGTCACACTCCGTCTGTGAAAGGCACTTTAGAAAGTCTTGTGCATTTGCAAGGCTGTATGCAGCAGCCAAAACTCCAACTCAAGCCAGTTTCCTTGACAAAGACTGATCCTAGAATCTCCACTCAGACTCTTGTGTTGTCCAGGACTAGCCTTAGTTCCTGCTCTGGACCCGGAGATGAGAATTTAGCAAAACTCAGTGAATAAATGACAGAAGTAAAGGTACTTTTCAGAAAATAACTACTACTAGAGTAGTGTGACAACAGTAAAAGCTCAAAAAAGGACTTAATTACTGAGTATCTTAATGCACTACAGTGGAACTTCTTGCAACTTTTTGAGTTGGACCTGAATTTCTTCTCTTTTTGGACCTTTTTGGACTACAGTAAAATGTATTTCTTCTCTTTTTGAACCTTTTTGGAATGCAGTAAAATGTCTTTTTGTGGTTTTATTCACCAAGAGTCATCACTCTCATTTACATGTCCATTTTCTGACCTCTCTTTATCCCTTGTACTTAAGCAAAAACAAGTTTAAAACGAGATGTTTGGCAGTTTAATTTCCAGATATGAACTGTATAGACCAGGGAATTAAAATAATATTTTGAAATGTTGGCAATGTTCACCTGCAACAACAAACTCTTATTTTAAGAGGGAGAAAAATGATAATATTCTTTAGGTCAAGTACAATTTGTAACTGTTGATACAAAATATGTCAAATCATTCAAATAGTCTTCATATATTGGAAATATTGGAGTACTCCGTAGAGGATGTACTTGCTTTTTACTTAACAAAAAATTAACAAAATTAACGAAACATGTCATTTGACCATTACATGTTACATTACATATTATTTAAATAACTTTTTCATGTATTCATATCAAATCCATCTTTTTCTGCGTTCATCCTCCTGAAAGCTTTTCGCAGTTCCAGCTCTGCCGGAATGCCATTCTGGTTCTTTCATTCCATCAGTGTTCATGTGTAAAATTTTAAAAGGAGCTGCATTACTTTCCCAGGCAATTAGCAACATTTTGCAATCTGGTTTGATTGGAATATTCATAGTGGAGACGCCTCTATTTATTCTTGCAGGCAGAAGGAAACGTCCCACACATCTGATCTGGCACACCAACATGTTATGCACTTTCTTCTCCAACAGATGGAGGCACTGGTGCAGCACAGAGAAGCTCTTCAGCCAGGGCCTCTGACACTGTAGGAGTGAGTAAAGCATGTTAATACAGACGTGCTGAGCAGTCGGCTGTTTAATGAAACCTCTGCAGACACACATTCCCACATATTCTTCAGAATTCTGCTATATATGCTAATACAGCCTTTAGAACTAAAGAGGCGTCATGACTGAGCCATGCTACTGATAGAGCCTCTGGGTTTAAGAACCCCAAACTTACTCTCGTCAATCAAATTCAATTCATATTTATTTGTGCCTCATACTATCCTTGTGCGTCCACTCATTGGCCACTTTATTGGAAACCCCTACCTTATGCTTCTCCTCTCTGAAGCTGCTCAGGTTTGATGATGGAAGTCAAGAACTGTATTTTTCTAACCAACATATTCATATCTTCACCTAAAACAAGACAATCCTGTTGCATTTTACTGCATCTATTAATATTTATCCTCAGGTTACACTGTATAGTGTTCATATAATGCTATTGTCCTGGCAAATTCCCATCCATTGCACAGACAAATAGATTCCAAATGTGTTCTTGGAACTGTAAATGCACAAATAGATCAGATCAGCACAGTTCTTGGCAAATATAAGTAAACAGAAAGGTATAAAAGAGCTGCATTAAATGTTATATACAAATTTACACATATAAATCAAGGAAATGCATGACTTTCTTCAGTCTTTCTGATGGAAGCTCTGTTCCTCTGTTTGAAGTCCAAATGCAGAGAGGCTGCGTGAACAGCTGTCTCTCAGATCATGCAGGAAAGGCTGCTGGAGTGATTTCGAGGATCACTTCATTAGCCTCAGCCTGAGAGGCCACATGATGCTTGAGTATCTGAACCTTCAGCTTTTCCTAAGCCAAGCACAATGAAAAAGCACTTAATCTTATGCACTCTACAGCTTCTGATGCTTGAAGTCCCTGTTGAGTGCCTGCTAGCTGGAGAACTTGCCGTCCTTTTGGTTCAGGATGCCCCGACCACTCTACAGCAGGCATGGACTGCAAGCACATCATGTGAAACATGCAGGACACAAAGTACTTCCACTGAAAGAAATTCAATCTCCAAACTGGACTACTGCAACTCTCTCCTGGCTGGACTTCCACTGAAGATAACAAAACCACTTCAGCTGATTCAGAATGCAGCTGCAAGGTCTTCAATGTTCTGAAATTCTCACACCCCACACTTTACTAAGGAACCTTCACTGGCTCCCTGTGGCGCTCGCATTAATGGACTAGCACCTCCTTACTTATCAGCATTGATCAAGCAGCATCATTTCTCGTCCTCTCAGGGCTTCAAGAACTGCTCATCTGGAACCTCCGCTGCTCGGAAGAAGAGGAAGACATGCGCCAACTCTTCAGTCTTGGCCCCCCAGCGGAGTCCCTCGCCGTCTTCAAGTGTCATCTAAAGATTCATATCTTCAAGGAGCACCTTGGTGACTAACTAGGCCTCTTGTTTCTGCTTATTTATTTCTTCTTCCCCTTTTTCACTTAAAAAAAATTTAATAAAATAAAATTACGCTTATCTCCACACCTTCCTTACTTTTGCATTAACATCTGACTTTTCTTTAACAAGGCTGAACAGTGGACATTGTTTTAAGTTTAGCTTTACAGGTTTGAAGAACAGATTACTTGAGCACTGATGTACGTCGCTCTGGATAAGAGCATCAGCTAAATGCCGTGAATGTAAATGTAAATGTAAACTGTACTGTGATGGTACTGAAGTTGCAGCACATTTTGGTGTTCCAGTGTATCTCAGTCCAGCAACTGAGTTTCTGACTCAATTCTCTCCACAGTTTATGGCCGGACGTCCCAAAACCACGTCCATGGAGTCGAACTGGCAGAAAGTTTTTCTGTCAGAGCTGATTTTGTTATTGGGGTCTTTTATTATTTATAGTCTTATTTGAGTTTTTATTTTTTCCCTGCATTCTTTATCTGTGTTTTGAAAACTTCTTGGTCCTGGATCACCTTCACGTTTCTCACAGCGTTAAAGATTAATTTGTTAGTGTCATAGAAAACTCCCACTGAAATGTACACTATATTGCCAGAAGTATTTGCTCACCTGCCTTTACACGCATAGGAACTTAAGTGACATCCCATTCTTAATCCACAGGGTTCAATATGACATCGGCCCACCCTTGGCAGCATAACAGCTTCAACTCTTCTGGGCAAGCTCTCCACGAGGTTTAGGAGGGTGTTATGGGAATTTTTGATCATTCTTCCAGAAGCACATTTGTGAGGTCAGACACTGATGTTGGACGAGAAGGCCTGGCTCGCAGTCTCCGCTCTAATTCATCCCAAAGGTGTTCTATCGGGTTGAGGTCAGGACTCTGTGCAGGCCAGTCAAGTTCTTCCACACCAAACTCGCTCATCCATGTCTTTACAGACCTGCTTTGTGCACTGGAGCCCAGTCTTGTTGGAACAGGAAGGGGCCAACAAGCTGTTTCCCCAAACTGTTTCCACAAAGTTGGGAGCATGAAATTGTCCAAAATCTCTTGGTATTCTGAAGCATTCAGAGTTCCTTTCACTGGAGCTAAGGGGCTGAGCCCAGCTCCTGAAAACACCCCCACACCATAATCCCCCCTCCACCAAACTTTACACTTGGCACAATGCAGTCAGACAAGTACCGTTCTCCTGGCAACCGCCAAACCCAGATTCGTCCATCAGCTTGCCAGATGGAGAAGCGTGATTCATCACTCCAGAGAATGTGCCTCCACTACTCTAGAGTCCAGTGGCGGCGTGCGTTACAGCACTGCATCCGACGCTTAGCATTGCACTTGGTGATGTTTGGCTTGGATGCAGCTGCTCGGCCAGGGAAACCCATTCCATGAAGCTCTCTACGCTGTTCTGGAGCTAATCTGAAGGCCACATGAAGTTTGGAGGTCTGTAGAGATCGACTTTGCAGTCCGCTGACCACGCTCCGTCAGTTTACGTGGCACCATTTCGTGGCTGAGTTGCTGTCGTTCCCAATCGCTTCCACTTTGTTATCATCCACTGACAGTTGACTGTGGAATATTTAGTAGGAAATTTCACGACTGGACTGGTTGCACAGGCGGCATCCTATCACGGTGCCACGCTGGAATTCACTGAGCTCCTGAAGTTATACACCTGTGGCCATGGAAGTGATTGGAACACCTGAATATAATTATTTATATTTTCAGGATAGTCTCCACCCACAAGTGGGTGGGGAAAACCCACAGAGGGAGGGGCTCCAAAAGAGAGAGCAGCAAACAGTGAGCGTGTAGGAGAACAAACACCGGTTCTAGACTGTTTTACACCGGTTATATTTACTGAAATCAGAGTTTACTGATATACTCTAAGGGTTAAGGGGTGTAAGCTATATTACAACATTCTAAAACTGAATTGACATTGTGCAGGGAGTGATTATTAGCAGCTAAATACAGAAGTTGGTGATTAACTTGATGGACAGAGGCGTCTAAACTGAGCTGTTGACACAGCAAGTGGTGTTTGTTTTGCTGCCAGTATGGATGGCTGCTCAGTTATTAGGATGGATGAGAATCTCTTGGTTGTTGTTTGAGCCTCCCAAAGAAGGCCGGTCGTGACAGCGGGACACAGATGAATCCCATGAATCAAATAGTTAATGGGACAAGAAATTAGATTCATCAGTCCCAGGGGAGGCAAAAGCAGCCAGAATGACTTGCAGAGCACCTTCCATATGGAGCTGCAAAGTCATGGGGAAGAAGCGGCATTTTTAAAGAAATGGATCAATGCAATTGTAGTTTAAGGGAGTAGGAGCTGGACCCAAGGCTCATGAGTTACACATCATCAAGGAAGGGAGGGATATGAGGTGAGACTGAAGGACACACTGTTTACCATTTACTGCCACTACGGGCACATTTATGTCCTGTTATTTGATTTGATAAGCTACAACTTGCGCTCACTCAGTGTGGTTCAGTGCTGCCAACTATCTCCTGCTTAATATTACACATATGGTGCAAAATGATTTATTCTGGATTTTTTACATCCCTTGCCCACTTCACTGTTGCATAGCTATATTGTCTACTTACTGCATTGTCTTGGATTACATCCCTGTTACACTACTGTTACATTACTGTATTGACTGTTAATTGTATTGTTTCTGTCATTCGTGCACTAATCCTTCTTTCGTTGCAACACTAGTCCCTCTGGAAGGTTTACATCTTGTTCACACTTTGCGGTTTCATTACTGTTGGGGTTGGGGTTAGATGGGGTTCGTTAACAGGGGTGGTTAACAGGACTGGAATCAAAAAGATTAGATGATCAGGACGCTGATGGAGAAATCCAGGGAAACCTTTTGGAGTGCTGGTGTGGTAACATCTACAGGCTTGTTTGATGGGCCTATATGAAGAGATGAAGTGTAGAGTTCACAGGGAGGGCTGTAACAAAGCAACAAAGCATCATTTTCAGAGGATTTTCTCAAGACATTTTAGTCTGACCTTGTATTTTTATTTTGACTTTACACTAAATTTTATATTGTTCTTGTCTTTGTGTGTCTCTGTGTGTCTGTGCTGTCATAACGTGAGCCATTTATCCAGGATCGATAAAATTCTGAATCTGAATTTGATTGGGTAGCAATGGTAGGAGACGTGAAAGCTGTACATTGCTGAAAGTAAGCCTTCCAGGACTAAGAAAAGGTTTTAGGCACTAGAAAGCCTGTTCAACCAACATCCCAGTGAATAGAAAATAGATGCAAACACAGAAGATTTGTGAACTTATCAGATTTGGTCACTTCAGCGAGAGGGCGATTCATTAGCTAAGCAACGAATCAAGTGCTGCACCATTCAGTACTGACTTCTGCACCGTCCTCAAAGCTACACTGACTGGAAGTGTGTTTGGAGCTCAGCGGGGTCCAGGTCAGTGGTGCTGTTATGACTTGTATCACCTCTTATGTTTATTGCATGATGTTTGATTAAAGCAATTATAAAACACATCAATTAAAGGAAGGTGTCATTTCCCAGCCAGCGACCACTTGAGGCCGCTATTGTTTCAGTTTTGTATTTGGGACTTTTATGTAGAAAAAGTTCACAGCGTCTTGTCTGTTGTATTAAATCACAGCTGGTTTGCCTGGAGTTTAAGTGTTTAAGTAAAAGAGACTGTCTTCAATCTCCAGGACCGTAGCGTGAGAGATAACCTGGTGTTTTCAGGCATCCCAGAATCTGCAGAAGAGGACGCAGAAGCTACGGTTAAAACCTTTATCAAGACACACCTGAGGCTTCCGGAGGACACCGTGGCAAACATCTGCTTTGAAAGACTCCATCGGCTGGGAGCCAAGAGGCCTGGAGCCCCGAGGCCGGGTCCTGTTGTGGCCAAATTCGGATACTTCAAGCAGAAGGAGCAGGTGAAGAGTCGCGGCAGGGAGCTGAAAGGAACGGCCTTTAGCGTAAACGACCGGTTCCCCAAAGAGATCCTGGAGCGAAGTTCTGTTCCCAATCCGACACAGTTTCATCCAGAAGGGCTCCCGAGCTGTCATCGCCGTGGACCGGCTCTACGCGGACGGGCACCTCTCCACAGCGGTTAAACGTTGTTACAGTGTTTTCGTTTCTGTCAAGTTTTTACTTGCATCCTTCCCTGCTTGCCCCTCTGTATGCCTTTCTCACTTCTAACTCCTCTCACTGCACTGACCACCTGCTTTCCTACTCAGTCACACACAGATACACACACACACACACACACACACACACACACACACACACACACACACCAGACTATATCTTACACATCTACTCAGCACAACCATGTACATATGCACTCGGCGTCAACAAAACCACTCCGACCTCACAGCGCACACAGACATACAGGACATACTCGCACACAAGCGCGTACACACTCACTTATATCTCAGTCATCTGAGCATCACACGCAGCGTGCAACAGCAGCTACACACACACACACATCTATGGGCCCTGACTGGAGCCGGCTCCAGAGAGAAGAGGTTAAAAATATGTAGCCAGCTTAAAAAAAAACTACAGGCAGACGTTGTTTTTTTTTTTACAAGAGACTCATAGACCTGCCACAGCTACAGATGAACTTAAAACATCTGAGTTTCCTAATGTGTTCTCAGCCTGCTATAAGGGGGATAGCAATTTTAATATGTTAATTAACATATAAATGTTAATTTCACAGTATTCAACACAGTTATAGGTCCAAAGGGTAGATTTCTAATCATTAAATTATCTATATTTAAAAAAAAATAAGTATTGTCAGTATATATGGTCCAAATGTTGATGACCCCTCATTTTTCCATGTTTTTTTTTTTTTTTACCACACTACCGCACTTGTTCTTGGGGGCAACCTCAACTTCGGACTAAATAAAGAAATGGACAGGCTCAGTACAGCGGGAACTCAGCGCAATTGGGAATCCACAAATATAGTTAAACAGTACATGAGCGACTGCAGACTTTGCAATGCATGCCGTTCTCTTCACCCCAACCGTAGGGAAAATACTTTCTTCTCACATGTCCATCACTCTTACTCTCGTCTGGAGTATTTCTGAGTCAGCAGCTCACTACTGAGTGACATTTCAGACACAGAGATACACCCCATAGCTGTCAGCGATCACACTCCTGTATCTTTAACTCTAATACCTAAGAAGGCCACTCCACCAAGTAAAAACTGGAGATTTAATACATCATTGCTTAAAGATGAAGATTTTATTAAATATTTCAAGAAAGAGTGAGCTTTATATTTAGACTATAATGACCTGCCTGGAACATCAGCATCTGTTCTCTGGGAAGCAGGCAAGGCTGTGGTGAGAGGTAGAATAATCTCATTCTCATTACATAAAAAGAAAAGAGAAAATAAATGTATTCAGGAATTAGAAGAAACCATCAAATCCTTAGAGGAAGCCTACATATCCTCCCAGGAACAGGAAATGCTGAACAAAATATGTCAAGCAAAACTAGAATTAAATGAAATTATAAATAAAAAAACTCAGTTCTTGGCAGAAAGACTTCGCTGGCAAAAAATTGAACATTGTAACAAATCAGGTCAATTCGTAGCTAACCAGTTAAAAACAAATAAAGAAAAAACAACTATATGTGCTGTTAAAGACTTAACTGGGGAGACAGTATATGACCCTGGAGGAATAAACCACACCTTCAGGGACTTTTACAAATCTTTATGTTCACCACAGATAAACACATCTAAAGACGCAATTGACCAGTTTCTTGATAAGATAACTCTTCCGAAATTATCAGACAATCAAGCAATGGTATTGGCTTCTCCACTGACACCAGATGAACTCCAGGAAGCCCTGAACAGTTTGCCCAATAAAAAGGCTCCAGGTCCAGATGGCTTTCCAGCAGAATTCTATAAAGTATTATGAACAATTCTGGCACCAACATTCTACAGAACGTTGCAGGAAACCAAGGAAAATGTTAGACTACCACCAAATATGAATCCTGCCAACATTAGTCGATTGCTAAAACCAGGCAAAGACCCTATATTGCCTACCAGCTATCGTCCAATATGCCTTATTAATGTTGACATTAAAATGATCTGCAAAGCTCTCTCAAAAAGAATAGAGAAGATAACCCCTCTCATAATTCATCCTGACTAAACTGGTATCAATAAAGGGAGGCACTCCTCCACAAATACACGTCGATTACTTAATTTGATAGACTTTTCATGCAATAAAAACCTTCAAATTACAATATTGTCTCTAGATGCAGAAAAAGCTTTTGATAGGGTTAACTGGATTTTTTTATTTGCAGATTTACACAAATTTGGTTTTGGAAACTTTCATAAACTGGTTAAAAGTATTATATAATTCTCAGGACAAATGACCAAACATCCTCCAGCTTCTGTCTGAAGAGGGGCACCAGACAGGGATGCCCTCTCTCCCCCTCACTGTTTGCAATTTTTACTGAACCACTAGCAGCAGCGATTAGACAGGCTATAGTGATTAAAGGCATTAAATGCAAGAATGTAGGACATCAAGTCAGTCTTTACGCAGATGATGTGTTACTTTTTCTCCAGCATTCACAAACCACTCTCTCTGAGGTAATTACATTAATAAACTCTTTCTCAAGAGTCTCAGATTATTCAAGAAACTGGTTAAAATCTACAGTTCTTCCGATTAATTGCTCCTTCCAGAACTCTTCTTCCACTCCACTGCACTCTGGAAATATTAAATATTTAGGTATTAATGTTTCACCTAGGCTGGCAGATTTAACTAAATTAAACCACATCCCACTTTTAAAGAAGGTAGAAGATGATCTAGCCAGATCTAAGAAGTCTCTACCCATATCACTCATGGGAAGAGTCGCCTCAATAAAAATGATGGTTTTGCCAAGAATGATTTATTTGCAATGATCCCGAGCAAACCATCACCTGACTGGTTTAGATCTCTGGACTCCTCCATCTCCAAATTCCTTTGGAAAGGTAAACCCCGCGTACCATATTAGTTAAAAACGCTGTAAAAGACCAAGGACAAAGGAGGACTAGATCTGCCTAACTTTCACCACTATTTCTTAGCCAACAGGCTTCAACACATCTCAGGGTGGTTAAAACACACCCTCTTAGATGAGCCTTGGCTAGACGTAAAACAGGCACTATGTAATAATATAGAGATTTCGGATCTACCGTTTATTAGATCAAACATCAAACGACACGTATGCTTCAAAAGCATCAGTATCAGCTCTTCACTGACAGCATGGTGGGAGTTTCTAAAAAAGTCTTCACTAATCCCATGCAAACGAACTCCCTTCTGGAACAACCCTGACGTACTACTAAACAATAGTATGATCAACTTCCCAGATCGGAGTTGTAAAGGTATTAAAAACTTGGAGCGTATATTCCCTTTGACATGTTAGTTAAACAATATGGGATTAACATGAACAGATTGTTAGAATATCAACAAATTAAATCTATAGTAAAAAGGAAATTTACGTCTAATCAAATCAAATCACAAATACCACCAAGTGTGGCAGAATTCCTTAATCTCAAAACCCCCAAATTACTGTCCAAAATATACAGGACACTTTCCAAAATAGATGAATCAGTATCGCTTCCTATTGCAAAATGGGAGGCAGATATATCAGTCAGCTGGGACCACAACTTCTGGTCTCAGATATGCTTAAAAACCTTTGAACTGATTAGTTTACAATTAATACAATACAATATCCTGCATAGAGAGCATTACACAGGTCATTGGATGTTCAGGATGGGTTTTATAGCTTCTAACAACTGCTCACACTGTCAAGGCAACACACCTGACAATTACATCCACGCTCTGTGGTTCTGTCCACCTGTTCAGAGGTTCTGGTACAGGATTTGTGAAGACTTATCAAAGTGTCTTAAATGTTCCATTCC
>JBBPCX010067354.1:0-13368 GCA_037974365.1 Hydrocynus forskahlii | reverse complement strand
CCATCATGAAGTATGAAGGTCGGAGCATCGTGATGCTGAGCTGCCTCTCTGCAAAGAGTACTGAGGCCTGAAACACCACTGAAGAGAACACGGATGGCGAGATCTACTGAGAGATGTTAGAGGAAAGGAGAAGATGGATGTTTCAACTAGACATTGGCCCCAAACATACAGCCAAAAGAACTCAATATTAGTATTTAATAAAGATGAAAGTCCTGGCATGGTCTAGCAAGTCTCCTGACTTGAATCCCATTAAAAATGTATGGAGGATTTTGACATTGCAAGTATAACAGAGGAACCCTAATAACCTTGGGGAAAGTGGTTTGTCAAGAGGAATGGGCCAAAATTGAACCACAGTGCTGCAAAGCTAATTGCTTCTCACTGTAGGCTTCCCAAAGCTGTAGCTGCCAACATGCAGCTGTGCCATTTTAAGCCAGCAATGGCTTTGCAATTAATTTGTGGTGTCTAAATATTTAATTAGGTTTCATTTTAAACCTATCTTTATTCTCATAAACACATGCAAGTGAAACCTCAAAAGAAATTTGAAGCAGATATTTGCACTGAAAAAACAAACACAAAAGTATCTATGTCTTTCCCCTCAATAAATGGTACATGTGTATCACTTGATCAAATGTACAGCATGGAGCACGTGGAACAGGAAACATGGAAAAGTAATCAGTACACTTTACATTTGCAATCTGACAAATACTCAGATGGATTTACACTAGAATTTTCAGTTTGTTATTTTTGGCCACAGGAATTTTGTAATGAGGGAACAGGGCTAAATTGCTTGCTTTTAAACTGCTCTGTGTTACATTACCTCTTCATTTTAACTGTTACTCAATGAAGCGAAGACACCAGGATTGTTCAAGATTTACAGTACAATATATTACTTTTTCATATCTGTCAAAACCTCTGTATATACATGCAAATGTATAGCTATATACAAAGACGACCTTCGGCCTGTGGTTGATCATAAACCAGTCACCAACCGTGGACAGTGACAAAGGCAAGAGCTGTATACTTTTGTGGGACCATTCCATCATCTAGGTGCTTTTTGGTGCTAGGCACTCAGTAGGACCTCTGGTCATCAGATAAGATTTATTACAAACCCATCTGTAGGGGTTGTGGGAGGTATCAGCCGAACTAGATAGGATTGCTCTGGATTGTATGGTAGTAGTAAGTTTTTTGGGGTTTTTTTAAGTCTGGAGAATGTTTCTTTTGTTGTTATTCTCCAGGAAGGATGAGAGTCCATCAAGGATGCCAGAGAGATGTATCTCTCACCATACTCTGCAGATTATATGTCATTATGAGCAGCACCTGATGACTTTAACAGATAGCTTCATTCCTTTGCATAACCAATGGATGTTTATTGCCTGCCCGATTTTTTAATCCCCATGTCACTACAGACTAAATGCTGCAAGGGTTTCTATTAGTAACTGATCCAGGGGAGTTATTGTAGTTGAGAAGTATCAGTGGAAGAAATTTGGAATTGTTTTGAATTGGGCCAAGAGGCCCCAAGGGCAGGAGGCTGGGCAGGAGGTGGGGGGGGACGTGGTGGGGGTGAGTCCAGACAGAGCAGAGCAGAGCAGAGCAGAAAGAGAGTCTGAGGGCAGCTGGATCTCTCTGCTGCTCAGGTTAATCCACAGCAGCGGTGCGTGCACAGGCAGGGATGAGGGAGCGAGAGGAGCTGAAGAAAGCCATTGAGCAGACGGATCGGCTGCTCTCCCGTGTTCGCCAGCTGGAGGGGGAGAACGCAGAGCTGTGCAAGGAAAAGAATGAAGTGTTCGTCAGGATGCGTGCTGTAAGTCCAGTGGGAGTCTTACAATGGAATTTGTGGGTATTTGGTGTTCATGCGCTTCTTGCAAGGCAGCATTATGGCAGATGGGGTCTTTCATAGTGTAGGCTGCAGATCTGTCACTTTACTCTCTGAGAGGACAGCTTCCAGTGTACCTTCATAATGAGAGCCATTCAGCAAATGTTGATGGTCCAGTGGTGACTGGGAAATGATGGATTTGTACGGTCCAATGACATAATTCAAACTTTAGTGATGACAGAACTTGTTCCTGAGGCCATATTACTGAAGGAAATAGGATTGACTGTGTTCTCACTACACTATATTAAGGTGTCAAGAAGGGTTCTTTGGAGTGATGCTGTAGAAGAACCACTTTTGGCCCCTTTTTCATATTTGAAATTCCTTTTTAATATTTTCAAACAATTTATGCACCGTAAATGCTCAGCTACAAATGAGGTTTACCCTCAAGGTACTTCCGAGTAAAAATAAAGGTTGATTGATTTATGTACTGATTGAGTGAAAGAGCCTTACAGTAGCTGGTTCTTCAAGGGACTTTGAATGAGAAGTGTGAGTGCCAAGAAACTTTTTTAAAGTTTGAGGAGTTTCCACTTAATGTAAAGGATTTTCACAGATCCATGAATTTCAAAGAACCATGCAACCAAGCCAAGAACCATGTAGGGACCCTTGATATTATGAGTGAATGGCAGTCCCGTCTGAAAACCACATTGTCTTTTCTCGTAGGGCTAAGCTACGGAGGGAAGATGAGCAGCCACTCTCTGCTGGAACTCAGCACTGAATTATTGCTCTTGCCTCGCCTCATTGGGCTAAAATATGGCAGGCAGGGATGGAGAAAGGGGTTCTGTGTGTGGGAGAGAGGCAGACAGAGCAGCCATCCTGCCAGCTTTTAGTAGGAATGGCACAGCAGGCCAATACAGTTGATTATTTTTGCTGCTGATTGCATTAGCAGATCCTCCAGGCTAACTCTTGGTCCCATTTCCATTCAGTTGGGCTTTCTGCTTGCTCTTCGTTTTTCTCTGGGTCATTTTACCAGAGCCCTAGTTTATTTACAAGTTTATTACGTTGCATTCTACTGATAGCAATGCTTAGTGTTGGCTTTCAAGACAGAATTCAGAAAAAAGGAAAGGAGCTCCTGGAACTCATATCCTAGAACAGGGTTCAGTTTTATTCCATTTTCTTGGATCCCAATGAAATATGAATACAAATAAATCCCTAAATATTCAGCCCTAAGCTGCTGCAGATACATGTATCAGTTGCTATTTCTTTCTTGTGGAGAGGAGAAGAGCTGAGGTCTGAAATCCCTCTTCCCAAATTTATTATGCCTTTTATAGATAGTCGTTAGATTTTATACGAAACTGTGGGTGACTGTGGACTTCTTCTTCTGGCTCCTTTGGCGATGGAAGCATGTGAGAGAAAAATGCCATCATTAATTTCCTCAAGATTATAGTGAATTGAGCAACTTTAGTGTCTGGCAAATGTTGCAGCTAGCTGATGGAGCACAATCAAGGGTAGATCTTGTTTACAAATGTCATTAACTCAAAGGTTTGCCCACGTTTATTGGACAATGGTCAGGAGATGCTTCCTCTGTGCCCTACAGTTTTCATGCTGCAGCATTGTTTGAGGGAGACCAGTGAGGAACAATTGATAATAATGTGTATGAAGCGTTTTATGACTCAGGCAAAGCGTTTGACTTAATGTCAGGTTCTGCTGGCTGATTTTAATTCTTTTTTCCATTGTGCTTGGAAAAAGATCCGCTCTTCCCAGTCTTCTCCTTCGTTCTTCTTCATTATGCTCAGTTTTTCTGTGGGGTTTCTCAGTTGTTTCCTGGATAAAGCCCTCCACTGAGTCATTAAGGGGATCAGTGCCTAGAGCTTAACTGGCCATGGTTCATTAACCCCCCTGCTAGGTCAGTGTGCAGCAGAGGAAGATGCTTGGTTATTAGTCTGCCCGTATAAATGGGCAACATGCTCAGCTGTGGGCTAGTCATGACACTTGGCCAGTTATTGAAATGTATTTACATGGCATATTTCATTTAAGCACATTTCAATAACTTGTCATGACACTTGGCTAGCTATGGTAGTGTGTTATATGGTACATTTTATTTAAGGACATTTCTGATCCGTTCTTAAGAGAGTAACATAAAACTAAAGTCATGTTACACTTTTCTATGTAAGAATTTTTGTTTTATTTGAGAATAATTTAGAATTTAAGAATATCTTACTAAAATGACAACAGAACAGTCCAACACCACAAATGGCAAGCTCCCCTGCAGGATTACAAAATAGCAGACTCCTTTAATGGGGTAGTGCAGAGAAAGCTCTGTTTACCCTCCAATAACTGACAATGTGAAGTAAATGTGAAACCCTTTTCCACAACCAGATGCCCTATTTAAGCATGTGGAAAAACTTTAAAGTCTGGGCTGTCTTTAGAGTTGCTGGAGCCCAAGGCGAGATTTGCGAATAAGGCCCACCTCCTCTTTCAGATTCGATTGAAAAGATGTGGGTTATACACAGCATGTCTCCTGTATGCTTCTACAACTATGTTTTTATTAGGCCGTAAACGCTCATTATCAGCCATCAAGTAAGAACTTGTAGGCCAAGAACCCATTAACATTAATGAACTAATTGAAAGCAGAATAATCGATCCTATCATCCTAATAAGTTCTTTAAAAGTAGAAAATAAAATGTTACTAATAAATGCACCCTAAAGCAAGCTTTTAATACATCAGTACAATTCACCACATACTCTGAAAACTGAGGAGTCAGTCACTTGCCAAAGGACACCACAAACAGTTTTGTACCAAAAATAATGCATTCATGTAAAAATGTACTCATTCATGTTCTGTAACTGCTTAATGCTCACTAGGGTCGCGGGTACCTAGAGCCTATCCCGGGATCAATGGGCGTGAGGCAGGAACTCACCCTGTGTGGGGCGCCAGCCCAATGCAGGACGTAAAAATGCAACCACTGTGCTTTCACTATTTCCATCATAATTGGGTTTCCTCAAACACACAAACTGGTAACAAAGGAACATTTGGTAACCTTTGTCTGTTCACATTTCAACCACAATTTAAAACAATTCTAACATTTTTAGACTCAAAATAATGACTTTTAGCGTCTCTCAATTGTAATTACTGCATTCCTTTTCTATCGGTAAATAAATAGAACATCCACCATCTCAAACAAAAAGTCCCAGTTAGCATAATCCACTTCTGTAATTATTCACGTATGAGTTAAAAATGAAAATAATAAAGGAGGAGCAATGTGATTGCTTTGATGTTTATTCTTGACACAACTCAACACATGTCCATCTGAATTTAATCAAAGTTCTAGACTTTGCA
This sequence comes from Hydrocynus forskahlii, assembly GCA_037974365.1. Taxonomy (NCBI): domain Eukaryota; kingdom Metazoa; phylum Chordata; class Actinopteri; order Characiformes; family Alestidae; genus Hydrocynus; species Hydrocynus forskahlii. The sequence continues at coordinate 8,218 of JBBPCX010067354.1, read as the reverse complement.
CGGATGAAGCTTTTGTCTGGGCTTGATTGTCTTCACACTCATTTTACAGTTTTGTCTGCCAGTGCCACTTTGATTTTTGAGATGTTTCTCATGCATTGGAAACAGAAAACGGTGTTAAAAATCTTGATTTTTGACATGTTTGGTAGATCTTTAAATTCTGATCACAACAAAACATGTGCCTTATGCTTCATTGGCCTTCATAATACATGTGGCATTGACTTGCTATCCACGACTGAAGTAAATTACATGAATTGCACATAAACCAAATGTCTTAATAAAACCAAATGTCAATAAAACTGCACAATAAAATGACCTGATAAATTGCATTGCCAGAGGTATAAGGAAAGTTTAATTGTCTTGTTCTTTCAGGTTTTATGACTATGCCATGCTCGGCAGTATTTGACCATGAGGTTTGCTTAGAGAGTGTTACAGTGAGACTTGTTTTCATAGTATCTCCTACTGGTTTGAACATACAGGATTATAGACAGTAAAAGTCAGCAGCGGGATAGAATCATTTTAAAAGCAGCTTGATTTCACTGCAGGGGCAAATGACACCTGCATAACCCCAGAAGGGAGAGTACATAGGCGCACCTCAGGAAATGTGAAGGGGAAATTAAGTGTGCCTATACATGTTTGTGTTTGAAAGTTCAAATGGTGAGCCACAGACTGCTGCCCTACGAGGTCTAAAACAACCCTAAATCAGTTCTCTTTGATTCTGTAAAAAAGGAAAAACAAAACATCTCAGGGCCTCTGATGAACCTCTAACCTTTGCCTCTTGGCTATGATATTTCCTAAAAGCGAGGGGAAACTATACCTAATCTAATTTCATCTTACCTTATACTCTCAAAACAGAACAAGGTGCCCCAAAGGGTTCAGTGCCCTTTAAGGATCACTATAGTTCCAGAAAGAAGAACCATGTTTGTAACGGAGATGTGGGAGTGTGATGAACCACTAAAGTGAGAAAGAATCTTGTTGATGTCAATGTTCTTTAAACCTTCCGCAAGAAAAAGATTCTTCACAAATACACCTTAACCAGTTTACAAACCTGGTTCCTTAAAGAACCATTAAAGGACCAATTCTGCCAGTTTCTTTTTAAGAGTCTACACCATTTGTCATCACCTCACTAACTCACTAATGGTTGAATAAGACATGCGTTCTAGAGACATGCCATGATTCTGTGATCTTCCTCTCTCTGTCCCATTCCCTTGTCTATGAAGTGACCATATTGCAATGGGGCTCATGTTAGAAAATGATCATTTAAAATAATCTAAATGCGACAGAGGAAACATACAAAGTAGAACGGTCAAACTGACAAGAAAAAGATGTTATTGTTCCTGTCCATCAGCCACAACAAAAATACCAGGGGTTGAAGGGCATTATTTGGGTTGCCAATTAGTGGTCACTGTCTAAGCCTGTCTTTGTTGTCTGCGTAGGGTATGTGGGTGTAATACTCTGTTTCATGAGGAGCTCCCTACATTATTGAAGAGGAGAACAAAATAGAGGGCATTGTTGGATGTGAACCACTCAAAAGATGGTCTTACGCCATTGTTTATAGCGTGGGTTTTATGACATGGATTATTTTGCCCTGTATGATATGGCTCAGTTTCTGGTATGGTTCACTAGAACAGAGTCGGGTTACAGTTGAGGGGGCACATACCTGGATTCTTTATCGCCTGCTTTGATTTTATCAGCTTTGCTCTGTGCAGTAGGCCTACTTTTTTGGGTCATAAAACCCACTGATGTTAACTGGGTAAAGAGATTAAAGCATGGTATGTTTTGTCTGGTAATTGAGACAAGAGCTCACATTCAAAAACGAGGCTCAATATCCTTTTTGTTCTGAAGGCAGAGATGAAGAGCATGACATTTTTCAGTCTGACGTAGACTGATACTGCAAGCTTTTTAATGAGAAAGAGATAGTGAGGGACCCTTATTCATTTTTGTTGATACAGACCATATTTTTCTTCTTCGTTGGATTGTCTGATCGCTCTGTTATGGATTGTAAAATGCTGAACACCTCCTAGAACAAGCTGTCACCTTGCATCATGACGCCTGGGTTGGGGATAAAGGAAGAGAAGACACCTGTTTCTCAGCTGAGTTTGGTATATTAGCTCTCCTGCGGCAGCAGAACAGCTGGAATAGTCAACATCAGCAGCTCGATTTAAGGAACTTTTTCACACTTTGCTCTAAGTGAAGGTGTGGACAGCTAGGCACCTCGTAAAAGAGAATGACAGTGAGACATTGTTTGTTGTTTTAGAAGAACTCAAGAGGGAGGGCTTAGGAAGAGTGGAGTGAAGAATGCTAACAAAAGGTGCATGAAAATACCTCAACGCGGTGCCCACGGACTAATCCTGCATCAAGACGAAAAGTGCTGAAGGTCGCAGCTGAAGTTCCGGTACCCGGTTGTTTTTGTGAGGAAATGGAAGCTGATTGTGAGAGCCAGACGGAGGTTTTGTGTGTAAGCCGCCGGAGGTGCCACTGCCACTCCCTCTCCGATGACTCGGAGGAGGCCTGTGAAGAGGAACTGGACTGGGATAACTTTAGTACAGCCATGCAACATCGCCAGGTGTGTGTAGTGTGTGTGTGAGTGAGAATGGGGGGGTGTGTGGAGGGGTTGAGGCGATGGGTGGGAGAAAGTCAGTGTCACACAGTGTAGCCAACAGCAACACTATTATTAGTGAAAGTAAAGAGAGACAAAATTGTTTTGATATATAAAGTGTACACATGTGAATTAAGTTTATATGTGTCTGTGTGCATGTGTGCGACAGCTCCAGATTATGTAACACTGCCCATTCATGATTTTTTTTTAGCTGGTAGGTCATGTTTGAGTAAGGCAGCTTTACCAAGGAATGGAAAATGGCCAAGAATGGAAAGGGACAGGCGTCAGTGCAGAACATGCACATTAAAGGAGAAATGGTAAATTGGTCAGATGACAAGTTTGCAAGTGCCCCCTGCCCACATATTTGAGAAATGATGACAGCTGCTTAAATACAGCCTCATAACGTTTTTAGGCAGCAATTTGAAGCTTGTGGTGCCTGAAGAAAGTGCCGGGATCTGTGGCTGGTTTGACTAGAGTATCTACTTCTCCGTAAAATTGGCTTAAGTTTAATTGTGCTAGGTCTGCCTGTGTCCTCACGTGTTACTGCTTCATAACTGCAAGTGGGGACACAGCACTGCATATTTTTTGGACCTGATCTTTTGGGATTATTTGTTTAAGTTTTTTTTTTCTGTGATCGAGTTACAGGATTTTTTTCATCAGTATTATCTCTGTGAAGTGCCTGGATGTGTGCCAGATTTGACTTTTCAGTTAAACTGCTTTAAGTTTATTGTGCTCTGTCCCCTTGTGTCCTTACCTACTGCGGCTTCATGACAGTGAGTGGGGGCTCAAAGCACTGCTTTGGATTTTGTTTTTTGTGTTTTGGGGTTTCTTTTCTTTTTTGTATTTCTCTCTGGAGCACTGACTCGCCTCTCTTTCCTCCTCCTCTGGTTCCTCCTCTCTCTGGCAGGAGCAGGAGAGCCTGCAGCAGGCGGAGCAGCGGTGTGTGCAGCTGGCTCAGGCCAGACAGGAGCTGGAGATGCAGGTGGCTGGGCTGGAGGATCGTCTGGAACAGGAGGAGGGAGCCAACGCCCAACTGGCCTCCCAGCGGCAAAGACTAGAGGCTGAGTGCTGCGACCTACGCCGTGACCTAGAGGAGCTGGAGAACACACTGAGTGCTGTGGAGAGAGACAAACAGGTCAGGGAGAAGTACATTCATAAACACACACACGTACTCATATGTCTTTGGACATTAGCAATCTCAAGGTCAGCCAGGAGAGTACTGTGTCCTTTTTAACATAATTTGCAAACTGAAAGAATTATGCATTAAACAAGCATAAAATAATGCGTTACACTCAATTTGTGCTTGAATAGATTGTATTTTGTCAGCACAATTATTGCCAAAACGTAGTAAACTAATAGACAAAGCTTTGTGATGGACACTTTTGAATACATTTTTATGGTACTGTTTTACCTTTTGTAAAATTTACAGTTTGATATTATACAGTCGTGTCGTAACTGGGCTGTCGTGATTACCTGTTTATAACTACATCAGTAATAAAAAATATTTATTAAAATTTACACTCTCAGTGCATCACTACGAAACCAAAACCCTTAATTTTACCCCTCAAAATTAACTTAATTTTGACCTTAATTTCTAGTGGCCCGTCAGGGGCCACTAGAGGTGTTGGGTGTACTTTTATTGTGAAAAGGGAGTTGGGATTTCTGTTTATGAGTCACAGCTGGGTGTGTGTGAAGTTAAAGGTTTTTGTGTTTTGATTGGGTGTTGTGGGTGTGGGTTTTTGTAGTGATGTTCCGTTGGGACCGAACTGTGTTGTCGGTCCACCGTCATGGTTTGTGTCCTTCTTTTCTGAGTGCTGTTTTGAGTTCTGCCAGGTCCTCGAGCCTGTTTTTGGTTTCTTGAAAAATAAAATAAAATTAAAGAATGAACATTGGAATCTGCTTATGCGCCTATCCTTACTCGGGAGAGATGGAGCACCGTGATATATGGGCCGACTTTTCAAACTGGTGCAGCAGACTGGGTGATGAGCCCATGAGTGAAGAGGAGTTTGCCAGGAGTGATTCAAGCTGGTTCCAGCATGGGGGTGAACCGGAGAAGACGAGCCGGTTTACAACTGCCGAGTTGTTGTGTGGTAGTGAGTCGGAGGATGAGGATGCAGATGTGGACCTGGGCTTCCGGAGGAGCGGGTGGATCTACAGATCCCCGATTTTGGATCCAGAGCGCATTGTGGACCCCGAAGGTTCAGGGAGTCTGCGCGCGTTGGCCTGTCTAGTGCTGCCCTTCGTGCACGCGAGCCAGAGCCAAGACGCAGAGCGAGAGAGCGCCGAGACAGCACTCCCGAGCGTCAAGGCTGCGCTCCCAAGCATCAAGGCAGTGCTCCTGAGCGTTGAGACAGCTCCAGCCTCCAGTTCCAACTCCAAGGAAGCTACCTGCCCTGGTCCTGGAGGGGGAGGTTAGAGCAGAGTCCCAAGAGGGGCTAGCCAGGATAGCAGAAGCCTGAGAGGGGCTAGCCAGGATAGCAGAAGCCCGAGAGGGGCTAGCCAGGATAGCAGAGGCCCAAGAGGGGCTAGCCAGGATAGCAGAGGCCCGAGAGGGGCTAGCCAGGATAGCAGAGGCCCGAGAGGGGCTAGCCAGGGTAGCAGAGGCCCGAGAGGGGCTAGCCAGGGTAGCAGAGGCCCAAGAGCGGGACAGCCGAGGCCCTGAGGTCCTAGAGGGGTATAGCCCAGGCTCAAAATCAAAGCGAGAGCTAACCAGGGGCTCAGAGGCTCAGGGAAGGCTTAGAAAAAAAGCCCCAGACCTAGCTCCTCTCCTTTTGTACACCTTGAAGGGGACCTGGACCCCCCAAGAGCTCTGGGATTTTGCCCCAAAGTGGGGGGTGGAATCCCCTGAAATTTTTAGGGGTGGGGTACTGGGGTCATGTGAGGCTCCGGTGGAGTTCCACGTCAGGGCCTTGGACCTAGGGGCCTAGGAATAGCTCCCAAGCGGGGGCTGCACGGGGGAAGCTGAGGGGCTCCCCGGAGGGGCCCTTGCCCACCAGGACAGTAAGGAACTCCAGGTAGGGGGCTCCATCCTGGAGGACAGCAAGGGTTTCCCCAGAGGGGGCTCTGCCCCTATGAACAATAAGGGGCTCCCGATAGGGGGCTCCATCTGCAAGGACAGTGATGGGATCCCCAGAGGGGGAGTTGTCCCTGAGGACTGTGAAGGGCTCCCGGTAGGGGGCTCCACCCCTGAGAACAGTAAAGGGTTCCCTGCTGAGGGGCTCCCTGGAGGAGCCTCCACCCAAGAGGACAGGGACTCTGAAAGGAGAGCATCCGGTGGGAACCACCCAGGTCACCCTGGCCATGTGGAGTGCCGGCCAAGATGTAGTCCAGAGAGAGAGGACGGGGTGGGGGAGTATTGTCATGTCCCATCAGGGGCCACTGGAGTCCGCCACATGTTACATTTTGTGTTGTATGCACGTTTATTGTGAAAAGGGAGTTGGGATTTCTGTTTGAGTCACAGCTGGGTGTGTTTGAAATTAAGGGTTTTGTGTTTTGATTGGGTGTTGTGGGTGTGGGTTTTTGTATTTAAGTTCTGTTGGGACCGACCTCTGTTGTCAGTCCACCATCATTCTAGGGTGGTTTGTGTTCCTCTTTTCTGAGTGCTGTTTTGAGTTCTGTCTGGCCCCTGAGCCTGTTTGGTTTCTTGAAAAATAAAAGAGAATTAAAGATGAACATTGGAGTCTGCTTATGTGCCTATCCTTACTCGGGAGAGATGGAGCACCATGACAAAATTTAAGGGGAAAAGTGCACAGATTAAGGCTGATTAAAGGGTAAAACTACTGAATTTTCCCCTTACTTTTTCAAATTTGCCCCTTAAATAATAGAACCAACAGAATTAATGCCTTATGTTTAAGATTAAGGGATTTCACACTCATTCCTTAAATCCACTTTTAAGGTAAAATTGAGGGTTCGGTTCACATATTAATGGCCACTTAATTCAAACTAAGGAGTTTGGTGTATTTTCAGGGGTAAATTAAGGTAGGGATAAGCACATTTTAAGTATATTGTGTACATCGTAGTGAATCGGGTGGTGAAAAAGGGAGTCCACAGTTCATTTTAAAGGCGTGCAGTCTGCACATCATCCACAGAGGGTGGCTACAAGCAGTCAAGTTACTTTTCACTGGCAGACTTCAAGATCATATAGTCAGTCTTTTAATATCCTTCTTTTCTGTGCCCAAGGAAATAAACTGAAATAAATTGGAGATAAATGAAATCAATTCAAAGGGAATACACAAATCCCATTCAGTACTGATGGCTTGGTAAAGTAATTGGTGTTTAATAGTTTGTATTGATTTATAGAGATATTTCAAAAGCTTTATGAAAAAAACCCTTTATTCTCAGCTTGTCAGCTACACTGACCAAACAGGCAAGCAAGTGAGAAACAAATGACCTTGTATTTTCCATTTCTTTTTGTGTAAATACTGGCCTTGCTTCAGTCTTTCAGAGAAATATGCTGCATGGAGAGAGTTTTAACTGCATGTGTTTGATGTTTTAACTGCATGTGTTTGATGAAGATTATTGAAGCCTAGTAGACAATTTAGGACATAATGTTACGCATAATCATTTGCTGTTGACAGTTTATTTATGTTCTGCATTCTTCTTTTCCAAGAATTCTCGTTTTTCCCCTGTTAAAGCATTCTGTGTGTATTCAACTTTTCATTTCATCAACATTTTTCCATTTTCTGGTCTCATAGCAGTGTACTGATCTCTGTTTCTTGGTGATTTTACTTGGCACTCACCTTTGAAATAAAATAAATCTATTTTATTTTCACCTGTTTAATAATAAAAAAAAGCGTTGTTGACAGTGACCAATTAGCCCCTAAAAACTGTGTAAAGCACCTGGAATCATAAAGTGTTTTGGAGTTTTGTTGAAGGATTAAGTACGCAGATTTAAAATCCATGGATTACGTTAATAACGTAATCAGTTGTAACGCTCCTGGTCGGTGGCTGCTAGAGGCCGCCATTGTTTCAGTTTGTTAAATCTGGGACTTTTAATTTGACATGTGTACTCCAGCCAGGCAAGGGGATACAGCCGGCTGGTGGTTTATGTTAAATCATTGTGGACTGTGGTTGGTTGTGGGTTTAGGGGATTTTTGTATTTAAGTGCCTTTGTTTAGGGAACGGGTGTCAGCCCACCGTCTTTTTGAATCCTTTGTTTGGTTGTAGGCCCTCGTGCCTTTTTGTTTATGTTTATTTGTGATTTAAAATAAAAGTATGTACTCCTGCACATGCGCCTCATTCCTGTGGTCCCCCAACTTGACACCAATATATCTGATAGTGACAGGCCAGATCTTGATCTGATAGTTTTGAATACAGCAAACATAAGGAGTGCCTGAATATGTACTTTGTTTTTATATGTTGATGTTTGGACAATGTACAAGCCTGCACACTAGGGATGTACAGTGGAGGAAATAATTATTTGATCCCCTGCTGAATTTGTAAGTTTGCTGACTTACAAAAAAATGAACAGTCTCTAATTTTTGAGGTAGTTACAGAATATCAACCAAAAATCAAGAAAAAAACATGTTGCATAAAAGTTATAAATTTGCATTTCACTGAGTGAAATAAGTATTTGATACCCAAGCAAAACATGACTTAGTGCTGGGTGGAGAAACCCTTGTT
>JBBPCX010067353.1:0-13369 GCA_037974365.1 Hydrocynus forskahlii | reverse complement strand
GAAACTGATCTTTGCCCTCATATGTCAGCTTTAGCTGCCTATCCATAACTGTGCATGTTGCTCCAAATTAGTTAGTTCATTCTTTTTCCTCTGTACTGTACACCGGAATTGCCCTATCATTTATATAACATGATTTCTGGCATCTGTCCCAATATATGTTGTATATTAGGACTTGCCTACATCAAGGACCATCTGGAGGAAGAACGTTCACATCAGTCACCAGCCAATGGATCGAGTGCTTCAGATGACGATGACTTCTTTTCAAGCATGAAAAAAACTCATGGGCAGGAAAGTGTTAAACAGCTAGAAGGGTACCTTGCCTCTAAAGTAGACAACAAAGAGATACTGCAATCTTATCCTGCGGTTTGCAAATTGTCTCTTAAAATCAACACTGCCTTACCAGCTTCTGCTGCATGCGAACGTCTCTTTAGCACTGCTGGACTGATTTTCAGCCCAAGAAGGGCAAGATTGGATGCCAGAAATTTTGAAAATCAGCTCCTTCTCAAACTAAACAAAAAATATTTTAGCTTTAGGTAGGTCATACAGTTAACAGTGCTATTTCTGTTATTCTTCTGTTATAGCACATCACTACTAGTTAGTAGTTCTACATACTACGTAAGTCTTCAGGGAAATCTGGTGGTGTTAGTTTATGTTTTTGTGTGATTTATGCAAACACTAACATTTGTTTATAGAGTGGACATACAGCTGTGTTGTAAGGAGTCATGTTTAGTAAATTGGAAAAAAGACATCCTTTGTAAACTTTGTAAACCTTTGTAAACTTGAGTAAATCCATTTTTGCAAAAGAAAGGGGTTGTCTTGGTAGGGTAAGACTGTAACAAGAAATCTATACAGACAGAGGTGTGTGTGTGTGTGTGTGTGTGTGTGTGTGTCCTGTTGGCACCTTCTAAACATCAGAATAGCATCAACCTTATCAGCAACTGCATGGGGGGATTAAAATCTCTTTCTTTCTTTCATTCAAACATTAAAAATAACAATACAGCAGTAAAAAAGAATCAAACATTAATCAGAAAACAAAAACAAAAGTGGTGTGTTTTGGAAAAAGCAGGAAGAAGAATGCTTTTCATGTCTTGTCCCAAATCATAACAGTTACTTTCTGTTGGCCATGTCCCAAAAATGTAAATGACATCACTGTGGTTGACTGTAACATCCTTCTCAAGTGCCAATAAAAAAAGCTCTGACAACCTCTCCTCTGAGCAAAGACCCTACTTACTGGTTTTTCCCCTACAGCTCCGCAGTCTACACCGCCCAGCCGGTAAAAAATGCACGTGCTCTTTGCGAGCTCGTTCCCAGCTCGCAACCAGCGCGCTCTGTTGTCAAGGGTGAGCATTGGTTAATGGTGATCATGTGACTGATGCAAGCCAGATCCTTTTATTTTGCTAAACTGATTAATAGTTAAATGTTATTGTTGAGGGGCACAGGCGGGATTCCACACGCGCACACACATAAAAATGCCTCCAGAAAAGGGCGCTTGGGGTACTATTATTTTCATCTATTATTTATTTAAATAAGTAAACATGACAGCAGAACTACTGGATTAACTTGTAAGGGAAACTAAGGGGAATTAAGAGGTGTGTGTTTGTGAATGTTTAGGAGAGTGAGTCCCAAATCAAGTCTTGCTTAGGACCCTGGAGAACATCATGGATACAAAGTCCAACACCACGTACGCAAGTCTGAGCCAACTTCATGAAAAGCTGCATGTGGTTTCAGCATGTTGAGAGACGTTTTGGTAATGTATTTTTGTACAAACAACGTGGGCAGTTTGAGTGACTATTTAGTTAGCAATGGTAGCAACATTTATAGTGTCTTACAGCTGCAGTTCTAAACTACAGAAGCAACATTCGGACACTAGACATGTCTTTGTTCATTGAGTGGGGTAAGTGTAAAAAAATGTTAATTACTTTTTTGCTGAACTATTAATTAAATATTTAATTATGGGTAAAATGATATAAAAAAGCAACACCATCTCCTTATTTTTTTAAACTTGAACACTGAATGTACATCATTGTACATATTTAAATGTTCACATGAATGAAGTGTCTATGGTTTGCAAATCAATAATTGAACAAAGGGTTTTTAAGTTAATGAATTTTTAATGGTTTTCAAAAGGTTTTTAAAGGTAAATGAGTTTATACCGTCACTGGGTGCTAGTTAAAAACACTGGCCTCAGGCCTAATCTAGCTCTAAAGGAAGGGAACATTATGAGAATGCTCTGAGAAGTGTAATGCATGTTCTGAAAGGTTAAGACTAGCTCGCATTTGTTGCTGTGAAAATGGCCATAGGGTCAGCTAAACACTCCCTAGGTCCATAAATTGGTTGTCCATTATGGTACCATCAGCACTAATGGGTTTACTGGGGATGCTCCATCTCTGTGGTTTGGTAGGATGATGCACAAGAGGATGTACATTTTCAGGGTCCTTCACTGTGCTAGTGAAGAAAAAATTGAAAAGACTGCAGAGTGGGGGATTTTTCATGGGATGTATGGTAATTTTGAAAACACCATGTTGGTATGATTGGGTTGACAGTAGGGTAAACCAATATGGTGTATAGATAATAGTGCAATATTTTTATATCTCAATATTTTGAAATCTCTGTAAAGCACTTTTGACATTATCAGTCATCATCAAGTTTAGCATTTACTTTAATTTTGACACCACATCAAAAAAAGTTTTTCTACAGGTCTGGAATTTTATTCCATCGAAATAGGCTCACTGCTTAGCAACTATGACATTTTTGAGCTCTGGAGCTTCAGGTGTAATTAACAAGCAATATTTGAAGCATTGGTGGGGTGCGTGTGAGCATCTAAATAATTATAAATCTTGTAAAGCTGCCACGCCGCAGAGCCAAGCCGCCGCGCCCAGCCGCCACGCCGGACACGGAGGAGCTCCACAGAGGGAGCTTGGTCCCGGAGGACACGGAGGGACTCCTCGTAAGGGGCTCCATTCTGGAGGACATGGCAGGGCTCCCCATAAGGGGCTCCGCACTGGAGGACACTGAGGGGCTCCCCGTAGGGGGCTCCGCCCATGAGGACAGCGAGGGGCTCTGTAGGGGGCTCCGCCCTCAAAGACATCGAGGGGCTCCCCGTAGGGGGATCCGCCCACGAGGACGGCAAGGGGCTCCCCGTAGGGGGCTCTGCCCATGAGGACAGTGAGGGGCTCCTTTCCTTTGCCACCGCCTACCCCTCCTCCACTCTTAGGTGGGCACGTTGGTGCCCCAGCGGTACTGTCATGTCTGGTCAGCGGCCACTAGGGGCCGCCAAAGCTGAGTTTAATTTGGTGAACTTCTATTATGAAGTGGGGTGTGGGGTTTTCTGCTTGGGATGAGTCACAGCTGGGTTTTGTGTTTGTGTTTGTTTATTGGTTGTGGGATTTGGGTTTTGTGTATTTAAAGGGTTCGTGTTCATGTTGAGGTTGTCGGTCAACCGTCATTTTGGTTTGGTTGTGTATCCTGTGTCTCTTTTGTTCAGAATCTTGTTTCAGGTCCTCATGCCTTTTGTTTTGGAAGTTATCAATAAAAGAATGAAGATGGAAGTCTGTGTTTGTGCCTGCCCTCATTTGGGAGACATGGGACATCATGACAGAAGCTTGTGACTTTAATTATGTTATAATTTTTATATTTAACATATTGTCCACCCTTAGCTGACAGTATTGAATGGATGACAAAGGCCATAACATACATTTGTGTAGCATATATCAGGTCAGTGGGATACCTTTGAAATTGAAAAGAATCACCCTGGGGATCAGTCTAAAAGAGCTGGCAGTCTCACCAGTCTATGTAAAATGCAATTTCCTGGCATGAGTTAGTGACAGACAGACATGTCTACCACAGTGCAAATCACTGCAAGAGCTTTTATTGCAGCACTGTTGGTTTTAATTTACCATCTTCATATCATGTCATTTATAAACATATACCACTAGCATTTCTCTCCTAATTTGAGGGTCTCTTTCAGGGTTCACAATGCTCTCTATTAACAGGGCCAGAGGGATCTCTCACTGATTTCCTAAGAGTGAAAATACCCACTCAAACAAAACATGTAATCCATTTGAAGTGCCTGATGCCTCTAGACACTCTTCCTCCAAACCAGATTAGCTGAACAATGTACATAATGTGAAGAGATGTGTCACCTCATATTTGTGTATTTTAATTTAGATATCTGTGAAAATCAAGGGATAAAACTGATATGCCTGACATATTCTATATAGGATTAACAGAAATCTGGTATTGACAGTCTGAGGAGAAGTAATGTAGTAAGAAGGCATATCTGAGGAGAAGTAATGTAATAGTACATAAGGCAGGTAAGATCTCGCCAGGATCATGCTGAAACTGACATTAAGCACATTTTAAAGGTTGCTTAAGAATCTTCTAGATACATTTCTAGTCTGACAGTAATGTATGGCTGAGAAATAAAGCTCAAAATTAAAGAAATCAGATCCCATAATACATTTCAAATGCCTTGTACTGTACTATGTACTGACAAAACAGCAAAACCAAATTTTCCTTGCTTTTACCCATGTGAAAGAATACTGCAAAAACTTATCAGTGAAATCAGTGAAATCAGAGTTATACATTTTCATATATTTACTTATTTGGCCTGCAGCACTGTAACCACGACCATTCGCATTAAAGTTATAAGCAGTGTTTCAGTCTGGAGTTCTTTTTAAGCAAAGCACAGTACAGGGCAGTACATTAACACAGTATTAAATGTATAGAAATAAAATCAGCCTGTTTAAATCTAGGGAATAGAAAAAGGTTGGAAAATAGTAATGTAAACATATTTATGAAAAGTGGACTTAAGGACACAAAATAAAATACAATAAAAATGTAGTATATGTGTCCTTTAAAACTGAATTAATTCTACACAGTGTTTTTCAACATGTTTTTTTTTTTTTACGGCACTTAATCTTGGAACAATTTCATTGCATTTATCCACAAGAGCTTCACCGCATCTCATCCCAAAGGTGTTGGATGGTGCTCCATTGATCAAAATAGTTTGGCAGTCTGAATATATTTTTATAATTGTGCCAAGTAAGACAGAACAGAAAATTGTACTTCTAGTAGTAGTTCACAGCACCGTCCTACTTATCAATAAAACTGTAACACATACTCCTGAAACACATACTGAAACACAATGGCTGAAACACATACTCCTCTAGCTTACACCTTGCATTTTGCTTTACACCTCTTTTTAAAATGTGTGCTGTTTTGTTTAACCATTTACAGTTACGATGTTTCATTTAATCACCTTTTGTCCTTTATTAAGGTTTAAGGCTCAAGGTTACTTTGTTGTCATCAGTAGCTGTGAACACATACTACATAGTGTGATAAGACAACGTTTCTCCACAGACCACGATGCAACATATAGCAACATTCAATGAGCAACAGAGTGAATGCGAGTTTTGCACTATAAGTATGATGCATAATAATCATGTTAACCATACTTTCTGTAAAATCCTTTTATGTAGAATTATTTTAGTTTGAAAATACAGTGTTTGTTATACTGCTATAATGGTTTCGGCGCCCATGGTCTTGGTAACAGATGGAGAATGTGGTGGACTGATGGCGCGTGAAAATCCCTTGAGATCTTCTCTTAGTGAATGAAAGGTAATCACCCTAGACTTTGCAAGTATAACCTGTTTTGATTTTTTTGGGAGTCTTGGACCTTTCTGTAGAGAGACAGTTTAGGGACCCCCCAGGCTCTTCTGATAAGATGAATTAAACCTTTGTTTGTTTCTTGTTCTCGGATTACACAGGTCACAAGTCAAAATCATCAGAGTGTTTTTCATGCTGATTTCAAATCTGTGTTTAGTTTTTTCCTAGCACGTACAGTTTTTGTGATGAAGCTAGTTATATACTGCATGATAGTGGTATAATTAGCATATAGTAATCATATTATAAGCGTTTTTGAAGAAACAGTGGTAGCTGACTGACACTGATCATTATATCTATGCCACAGTGTGCGCCTATCTGACTTCGCACTGAAAATATTGCCTGGTGCCTGCAGTTTAATAAAAAAACGCATGCAAGTCTATTGCAAACTACAATTTAATCATAATTCAAAAAGTTGATGTGACTGAAAAATACTGAAAGCAGATCTGAAATCAGCATGAACAAATGGTTTAGAAAAGTGCGTTGTGGTTTCTGATGATTACAAAATATGTTGACCTGTGTTATTGAACCCAAAGTGGTAAAAGGACATTTCCACAAAAGGTGACATTCATGTCAGCACCATCCCATGGGTGCACCATCCCATAATTTAAATGGTTTTCTGGATACTTGTTGCCATGTAATATACACTATTTGTACAAAAATGTACAAAAATATGTTTACTTTAATGTTTACTGATGGAATTCAGCAACTGTCCTTTTGCTTCTTTGAGAAGTGTATTTTGATTCAATGATTTCAGCTCCATTATAAGTAATTAAGTAAATAAATTATAGTTCATGGTAATCAACCTTATGCTCCAGATGTGGCAAAGATTTGCATGCTGGAGTATTCCTTACTGGAGTAACAATGCAATAATCATTGCCACAATGCACTAATATTTATTCGCATACATATTCATTAAATATGTGTTTCTGAAAGCTGCATTTACACATAAAGATAAATTTAGTCAAGATAGGCAACACCTGTGCTATGAGTAGAATTGCTCTTTCATGGTGACTTCATGGTCCTTTATGGAGCTCCAAGGGGCTACATTGTGCCATCTTCTCAGCACCTTATATTTCACCGTGCCATGGTCTAACAGTCACAAACCCTGACGCCATCCTCCCTGCAGTTTATCTGATTCTATCAGATGCAGTAGGCATTGTCTGAAGAGTGTAAAATTGCATTCTTTATTATTAGGGCACTCAGGTTGTAGTTCCGCTCATTTGTAATATCTTGCCTCATTCATCTTACAGATCAAGGACGCCAAAGTGCAGAATGAAACCACAGACTGTATGATTTCTGCTCCTCCAGTGGCAAACTTTGGTTGTCATAGAAACTTCCCAGCCTCTAAACAAATTGCTGCTTGCATTCAGCATCTGCCTTTCACACTTCAAGGTCATTATAAAACCCTAAGAATACTCCCACCTTCCTCTCTCTTTCTCTCTTTATCTCTCTCTCTCTTTCACACTCTCTTTCTCTCTCTCTCTTGGACTGGCCTTTTCCTTTTCTCTTGTTTAATCAGGTCTCCTTATACTTTCTCTTTTGCTCTTGAAAAAGGTCAGAAATAGGAGGTGAGCATTTTTTCTGTCTCATATTGCTTCTACTCATTTAATCATCCATGCATTTTCTTGGAACACCTTTTAAAAAACTAACATTTTGAAAATCTAATGCTGTGTATTCTGTTTAGATATTTTATCACCCACATTACACCTATTGCTAACACAAACGATTAACTGTGTACAGACAGCACGTATAAGCTCCTTAGAAAAGCTTTGCCAGTAGAATGGGATGCTCTGTAGTAACTGCTCAGTGCCAAGCTTTGGCTGGATGTATATAAAGCCCCTCAGTGCTGAACTGTGGATCAGTGGGACTGTGTTATCTGGAGTGATGGAACTCCATTTAATAGTCTTGGGGATGAGTGGGAGTGGTGTTTGTGGTCCAGATCCAACATCAGCACTTGACTTCACTAATGCTCCTGTGGCTGAATGCAATAAAATCCTCACAGCAGTCGTATACATCTAGTATAAAGCCTTCCCAGAAGAGTAGAGGCTGTTACAGCAGCAAAGGGGGACAAACTTTCTGATACCCTTAATTTCAGAGGAAACACGGAATGATTAGATGGACATACAAACCCCGTTTACTTCACGTGACCACTATCTGGACAGTAACTTGATTGTAACCACATGGATTTGTACCTGGTCATATGTCTTTTCAGCTAGTCAAACTAAAATCTGTGTACTATGTGGAGAGTAATCATAATTTTGCATGGCACTATTTATTCCCCTACGCCTGCAGTCAGAGATGGCTGTCTAGAATATTTATCCTTTGTCATGAACTACGTATCTGAAAATGCACTGCACTGTAGTGAGACATTTATTATTATTATATATGTAGGAATATTGTAATAGCAGCATTTGTTATGTTTTAGACATAGCACATGTTGCACTCGGAAATAAATCATGGAAAAATGCGTCATCATTTCCGATTCATGTTGACTTTATATAAGGATGTTTTCCAAGCATGTTACTATACAATTATTCAAGCTTGCAACTATCATACAACTAATTTCACTGTTTTCATGTTCTGTTTAGTCATTATATCAGTCCACAGAAACAGTACTACTTATTAAAGGAATAGCAACTGTGGGGCTTCACGAAGTCATGTTGCTGAAGAATCAAAACTGATCAAAACAGTCAAAAGTTCATTTTCACTATGAATACTTTATACCAGTGTCAGCATGGAGCTATTGCTGAGGCTCTGCACAATTAGAAAGTGAGGGAATACATCTCATGGTAACATGAAACCCCAGGAATCACCCCCGTGATTTATGCAGGTCAGTCTCTGAGAAAAGAAATGATGCCTTCATCATGTGAGTGGAGAACGAGTGCAATTAACATTATGCTGTGTGGTGTGTATAAAATGCTAAATGTGCCCATCTGACCTTGACTTGATTTTGCATCAAGATAGTCAGAGGAAAAATGTAATTATTGGGGCATGGTGCATAGGAAAAGTGACATCTGCAAAAAAGGGTGTACTTATTTAAAAAAAGAACACTATCTATGTCAAGTCTGTGCCCGCTCGATCACACCCCCAATGAAGTCCGTCCCCCGAGTATTAGGGGGTACACAGCTCTGGGCACGGGTAGGTGACGTCATGGGTAGTCGGGTGTTTAGGTAACCCAGGTGAGTGCGATGAGCTTCATTAGCTCATCTGCTGGGTTGCTAGGCACCAAATGACATGTCCTCCTGTCCTGTGGTTAAGTCAACTGATTAAGTTATTTTTCGCGTCATGTGATTGGTTCTGTGAGAGTGTGTGTGGGTAGAAAAGCCCCAGCTGAACCACAGATCATTGCGTGTTCACCCCAATTATACCATGTAGTGTTAAGTCAGGTTTTTCGAGGCTTGCCACAGTTTGTATTTCTAGTTCGTGAAGAAAGGGGAATTCCTAAGAGATTTACAGGAGAGTAGGAGAAAGAGAGAGAATGACAAGCTTCACGGAACTTCGTGGCACAATCAAGAAGCCGCTTCTCCCAGCCTAACCGGATGAAGCTGGGAGAAATCTCTGTTTCTCAGCATTGGGTGTGACTGTGTGTGTTCTCTGTCTCGCTCTCTCCCTGTCACACTTTGACCGGCCAGCAGGGAGTAGAAGGAAGTGCAGGCACAAGCTGTCATAATAAAGTGGTTTATTGGACACAAACTGAGAATGGGAACCAAACAGAAAACGGGCACGGGAGAAAGAGAAGCGAACGAGAGGACACTGACAGGACACTGGGAAAAGTATGCTCCCATAACCTAAACAAAGGACAACCCAACATAAATAGCATGGGGGAGCCAATGAACAGTCACACGCTGATAACACAAACTCAGGACAGGTGAGGAACCAGTAACAGTCATTAGCTGAGAGTCTACACAAGTGGGGGCGAGTTCTCAGGGGTCAGGCTGCAACCGCTAGTGGACGCAGGCAGAGACGACAGCAGGGGTTCTGTTCGTAGACCTGCCACGACCACTAGCGGTTGCCGGCAGGAATAACAGCAGGGGTTCAGTTCCTGATCCTGCAGCGACTCCTAGTGGTCGCAGGCAGGAATCGTGACAGTACCCTCCCCTAAGGGCGCCACTCTGGGGCTCCGAAACCGACCCCCCAGTCCACCCCACCGTGGAAAGGGAGGTCGAGGGAAGACTGAAAATCGCCTGCCTCAGGGAGGCGATGGAAGAGGTGGAGACGGCAGAGACCTCTGTTCCATGATAGAGGCCGGAGGAGAATTCACCGTCGCCGGGGCCGAGGGGGACGAGGTGTCCATCTTTGGAGGTTGGACGGCAGGCGCAAGGACCGGCTCTGGAGTCTGGGCAACTGGAGCAGAATCTGGCACTGGAGTCTGGATGACCGGAGCGGGGTCTGGCACTGGAGTCTGGAGCTGAGGCCGGTGCGGGAGCCGGGGCTGGATCGGGAGCTGAGGCTGAGGCCGGTGCAGGAGCCAGCGCTGGATCAGAAGCTGAGGCAGAGGTTGGTATGAGAGCCAGCACTGAGTCTGGAGCGGAGGTGGAGACCAGTGCGGAAACCGGAGCTGGGTGTGGAGCTGAGGCGGAGGCCGGTGCGGGAACCGGCTCTGGAGGCTGGACGGCTGGTGCGGGAACCAGCTCTGGAGGCTGGACGGCCGGTACAGGAACTGGCGCTTGCTCTGAAGGCTGGACGGCCGGTACAGGAACTGGCGCTGGCTCTGGAGGCTGGATGGCTGGTCCAGGAACCGGCTCTGGTTCTGGAGGCTGGATGGCCGGTGTGGGAACTGGCTCTGGAGGCTGGACAGCCATTGCGGGAACCAGCTCTGGAGGCTGGACGGCCGGTGCGGGAACCGGCGCTGGCACTGGAGGCTGGACGGCCGGTGTGGGAACCGGCACTGGCTCTGGAGGCTGGACAGCCGGTGCAGGAACCGGCTCTGGTTCTGGAGGCTGGACGGCTGGTGTGGGAACTGGCTCTGGCTCTGGAAGTTGGATGGCCAATGTGGGACCTGGCTCTGGCTCTGGAGGCTGGATGGCCAGTGCAGAGACGGGCTCTAGGACCTGGGCGGTATGCAGGGAACGGGTTCTAGGACCTGGGTGGCCGGCGTGGAGACGGGCTCTAGGACCTGGGTGGCCAGCGTGTAGACGGGCTCTAGGACCTGGGTGGCTGGCGTGTAGACGGGCTCTAGAACCTGGATGGCTGACATGGAGACGGGCTCTAGAACCTGGGTGGCCGGCGTGTAGACGGGCTCTAGGACCTGAGCGTCCGGCGTGGGGATGGGCTCTAGGACCTGGATGGCCAGCGTGGAGATGGGCTCTAGGACCTGGGTGGCCAGTGGGGAGACGGCTCTAGGACCTGAGCGGCCGGCGTGGGGATGGGCTTTAGGACCTGGGCGGCCGTCATGGGCACAGGCTCTAGGACCTGGGTGGCCAGCGTTGAGACCGAAGGGGAAGCCGGCGCTCGAGGCGTTGATGCCGGTGCGGAGACCGGCTCCTGGAGAGTGGAGGCCGGTGCGGAAACCGGCTCTAGGGGAGTTGAGTCCCGTGTTGAAACCGGCTCTAGGGGAGTTGAGGCCAGGGCGGAAACCGGCTCTTGCGGAGTTGAGGCCGGTGCAGAAACCGACTCTTGGGGAGTTGAGGCCGGCGTGAAAACCGGCTCTTGGGGAGTTGAGGCCGGCGCGGAAACCGGTTCTTGAGGAGTTGGGGTCGGTGCGGAAACTGGCTCTTGGGGAGTTGAGGACCTCCAGTGGGGAGTGGTGCGCTGGGACCTCCGGTGGGGAGCGGCGCACTGGGACCGCAGGCAGCGCGCTGGCTGGGCGTTGGGCTGAACTGGAGCTGGAGCTTGGATGGCTGGCATGATGGCTGACACTGGACGCTGACTGGAGAGGCAGAGGAGGTGATCGCGCTGCCGGGAGAGGCCGAGGAGGCGATCACGTTGCCGGGAGAGGCTGGGGAGGCAATCTTGCTGCCGGGAGAGGCCGGGGAGGCGATCGCGCTGGTGGGAGTGGTAGCAGAGATGGCTGGAAGTCTGACGGGATTGGTGTGATAGTAGTAGGCATGGGAGCCGCCATCTTGGATCTGGCCCGGGCTTTCCTCCGCCTCCGGGACCTCCTTGCTGTCTTGGAGATGGGAATGTAGGGAAGCAGAGTCCGCAGATCCAGGACCACCGGCGGATCCACTGGCCGCCTGCTCCACCCGTACAGGAGCTCGTCTTCTTCTGAGCTTGCGAACCCTGAGAACTTCGGGAGAGTGGGTCGGTCCCCGCGGTTTGTCCTTCGCCCTCTGGGTTTTCTCATTGCATTGGGGATGGGAAGCCTGGCGAGAAAACCCCACAGGTCGAAGACCTCCGGCTGATCCTCTTCCTGATCACTCCAACCGTGAGTGAGGTCGTCCTCATCGGAGCTGCCATAATCCAGGTACCATCGACTCTCACTGCTTGGCTCCTCTCGCGACCAGGTTCCGTGCTGCGTAGGAGGAAAGCAGACAGGGCTCGAGTGGCATTTGGTGGTGCCTTGGGGACGGGCACATTGTGGATGGGAGCATTCTGTCACACTTTGACCGGTCAGCAGGGAGTAGAAGGAAGTGCAGGCACAAGCTGTCATAATAAAGGGGTTAATTGGACACAAACTGAGAATGGGAACCAAACAGAAAACGGGCACAGGAGAAAGAGAAGGGAAAGAGAGGACACTGACAGGACACTGGGAAAAGTGTGCTCCCATAACCTAAACTAAGGACAACCCAACATAAATAGTATGGGGGAGCCAATGAACAGTCACACGCTGATAACACAAACTCAGGACAGGTGAGGAACCAGTAACAGTCATTAGCTGAGAGTCTACACAAGTGGGGGAGAGTTCTCAGGGTTCAGGCTGCGACCGCTAGTGGATGCAGGCAGAGACGACAGCAGGGGTTCTGTTCGTAGACCTGCCACAACCACTAGCGGTCACCGGCAGGAATAACAGCAGGGGTTCAGTTCCTGATGCTGCAGCAACCCCTGGTGGTCGCAGGCAGGAATTGTGACACTCCCCCTGTGCTTCCACAGGTGTAATCACGAAAGCAGCAAAGATGCTGAAGCACAGTGCATGGAGCATTGGAGTTGGGACTCGTGTGTGCTGAGTGAATTAATCGGGAGTAAGAAACTCCAGGACTGTGTGTCTTTAGTTTTGTTTATATTTGTGCATTTTGGAGGAAAGGTCCTCCAGCACGCCTGTGTTCCTCGGTAAGCCTCAGTCCAATAGTGTGTGTGTGAGTCAGTCCAGCTCTAAAAAAGATTTCAGTTTCCTTTACGAATGATCAAGACAAAAGGCATCTGAACTGATAGAACTTTTGTTTAAATGGGAAACGTTATGTGTGGAGAAAAGAAAACACTGCATTCTAGGTGCAAAACATGGTGGTGATAGTATCATGTTTGGGCCTGTTTTGCTACATCTGAGCCAGGATAACTTGCCATCATTGATGGAACAATTAATTCTGAATTATACCAGTGAATTCTAAAGGAAGACGTCAGGACATCTGTCTGTAAACTAAATGTCATGGAGCATGACAATGACCCTAAGCACACTAGTCGTTCTAACAAAGAATGGTGCTAGAAAAATAAATTGAATCGATAACACTTTATAATAACTACACCCTATAAATCATTAGTTAAGCATTGGTAAATAGTTAATTAATCATTTATAAAGCATTGTTCCTGCATTAATAGACATTAGTAA